>KV424492.1:106566-222936 GCA_001632445.1 Peniophora sp. CONT | reverse complement strand
CGGCGGGCGGGGAAGCGCGATGCGGGAGGCGCTGATGGCGGGATCCGCGGCGCGGTCGCCCGATATCAGATCCGCGCCCGCTGATCTTGATCCCGGATTCCGGAGATGAAGCTGCTCACTCCCTGTTGCGGTACGTTAGTAACAATCACATCGGCCTGGACCGAGCGTTCATCTCTGCGCATGTGGTCGTATATGGGTCCATGCATCGCAAAGAGCAGTAAATTCAAGTAACAAACGTATTGTAACAGCTTGTTTGATACGATATTTCGGGTCCCTCCCGACTTTTTCACGTCTGACATCTAATGGAGCAGCGCGACATGAGTTTGCCTAGGGAAGACTAGTCTGACACGATGCGCATGTTCGTTGTTCATTGTTGGTCGTTAAAAGATACATATATGTATGAGCAATGCAGCGGCAGCATTATTATGCATATATCGCTTATGAAAGACCACTCTGAGTGTAGACCGTCATATCGAGACTACTTACACTTTGGTGTAGTATGCGAGTCGCTATCCGAGTAAGTGAGGACGAAAAGTTGGCTAGGTCATAGGTGGGTCAACATCAATTAGCGCTGACGCCGGCGCTTTCCGAGTCAGGCTGAGAGTGTGCCCACGCGGCACTCTACTTGCTTTCAACCACCATCATCGCTTCCATGGACACTCGCACCTTGAGAGATACGCTCACTGACAGCCCCGCGCCGGATCTACTGGACGCCGTGGACGGCGGTCAGGATCGCCACAACATCTTACCGCTGCTCGAAGCCGAGCTGGAGCGCAGTTCGTCTCGGCTACAGCGCCTAAAGGAGCATCGGAACTCGCTCGCATCTCCCATGTACCGTCTGCAACCGGAGGTGCTTTCGGACATCTTTCTCGTTTATGCTCAAGAGAACGACGAGCTTTTCAACCTGCGATGGACTCGCCTATTCTTCGTTTGCAGGCGCTGGTACAATATCGCGATCAACACCCAGGTTCTATGGAGCTTTATCGATGTTAACCCGGCCCGTAATTATCCGCCGCACGGCCACTCTGATATCGTGGATGAATCCGATGCTCGTGATATCAGACGCATTGAGGCTCAGCGATCTCGTGCTGGACTCTCCCCAATCCATATTAGACTGAGCATCCCTGGGGCTGTATCTGAGGCGAAGTCAGCTTATTGTCGCATGTTCTGGGAGCCCTCTCGCACATTATCCCTCGATATTGCTGGAGGGCGTACATTCATCGACGGTATCGTCCGCTCAATGGCTGTACACCGTCACCCACGGCTTGAGTCACTCTCGCTTCGCAGTTTTCATGGGCCTCCGTCAGAGCCCGCAGGATCGCAGGAGCACTTGGACGTCATATTGATGGACATCATGCCCAAGCTGCAGCATCTGTCCGTTTACGGGGTATTCTCCGGGGTATTCCCTGACTTCACCTTGCTGCGAGGCCTGTGTGGTTTGCGCAGTCTGCGTATTATCGAGCACATGTACGCTTCCGGGGCGTTGCCATTTACTCTTCAGGACATTATATCTGGCCTGAGCCGTTGCCCCGAGTTGGAAATATTGAATATCGCTTTGCCGCTTGCCTCCCAGCCTGATGCCGTCGTTTCTTCTCCCGCAGTACCGATGGTGCGCCTTCACGTGATCATAGTCCAAAGTACCCTATCCATGTGCACCGGACTCCTTCAAGCACTCACGGATATTCCCGCGTCGGCGAAGGTCCTCGTAACTTCTACAGAGGGCGTTTCAAATGTGTCGTCAATCTCTCCGTTAATGGCTTATATGAGCGACCATGCGTTATGCCAGCATACCCCTGCTATCCGCTCTATTGCAATACACTCGATCTCTCTTCCTACGCCATTTGCACCGGGATTTGCAGCGCCGGATGCAGGACTGCCTGCTCAATTTGGGGCGGGTGCCCCCAGATTGCGGCTAGGAATTCTTGCACAAAGCTTGCCAATCCGCTTTGAAGATGGCCAATACCGCCGGCCATTCACTGATGAAAGCGACGAATCTTCGTACATCGGACTTGAAACAGAAGTACTGAAGTCCATAGAGGACGAGTTTATCTCATGTGTATTTCGGTCTTGGCCGCTTTTTAAAGCCACGCATCTGGACCTGCGTCCGGCACAGATGGATACAAGCCACATTACCCCGTTGCTTGCAAGTCTTCCTGCAATGACAACGGTCATTGTACGACCAGAGGTTACGAATGTCACAAAGGCTCTTGTGGCGGCTCTTCGTGCATACCTGCGAGAGCACGGACGGCGCGCCGTCGCCCATGTCGTCTTCGATGTCCGGAACGCGAATGACTATGTCGCGCGAGGCACGTGGAATGGTGCGATTGTTCGACCATCAAGTGCTGGGGCACTTGCTCGTCAGTCTATGATGCACATGTTGGCATACTGTGCAGAGGCTGCTCGTGCAGGAGTGCCACTGGACACGCTCGAAATAGTCAATGAGCCCCAGAAGTCGACACATCGCATGCTAAATGGTATCGAAGGGGTGGAATGGAGCGAGCTGAACCGAGATTTTCAGATGGGCTTCGTGTACGAGGGAGTTTTGCATAGCGGCAGGCGAGAACTTGATGGGACGAAGAGGGACTCCTTCGCAGTTGCAAATGAGTAGTTACGCGTTCTTAAAGTTGTATCCTTACGGCATCACGGAAGCAGCGATCTCAATACGGAAGTCGAGCGGTCGAACTTATGTAGTCTATAAGATGTAGACTACAACTGTGGCAAAGACGGGACAATTCCTAATGTACGAGGACGTCGCTGTCGCTCACTTTTGAGCTGAATGGCACAAGAGATATGTTCTTGGATGGCGCTATCGAGATATCAACTTTCCACCTTAACTGCAAGCAACTGCAAGCACAACTGGCAGTAAGTGTCGCATGTGCGGCGTCTCCTCGGCCTGCAAGATTGGGCGACATCATGGGAGACGGCGGACCTTTGATTGGCGCCTAGCGCGCACGGTCGACCTAGAAAGCGGCCGCGCGATCGCGACGCGATCGTTGCCTCCTACTACCATCATCGAATCCATGGACCCTCACTTGTTTAAAGAGCTACTCGTGGAGGGACCACAGAAGTCTCTCCTGGATGCCATAAACTTTGGGAAGGGGCAGGACTGCAAAGTCATGCTGCCGCTGCTCGAAGCTGAACTGCAGCGCAGCTCGGCTAGGCTTCAGCGGCTAAAGGAATACCGGAACTCGCTCGCATCTCCCATGTACTGCCTTCAGCCGGAGATTCTCGCAGAGATCTTTTACACCTATGCTCACGATAACGACGAGCTCTTCAATCTGCTTTGGACTCGACTTCTCCTCGTCTGCAAACGCTGGTACAACATCGCAAAAGACATACAGAGTCTCTGGAGCTTTATCGATGTCACCATGGCTCAGACTCATAGCTACATGCGGAACAGCCACCATCACAGCATGATTGAGTCCGATGCTCGGGATATCAAGCGCATTGAGACTCAACAGTCTCGTGCTGGACTCTCGCCGCTCAACATCAAAATGTTCGTCTCTGGGTCTGTATCTGAGGCAAAGCTAGCGTATTGTCGCATGTTTTGGGAGCCCGCCCGCGTTAAATCCCTCGAGATTGGCGGACAGCGCTTGTTTCTAGACGACATCATTCGTTCGATGAATGCCCACCGTCACCCACGTCTTGAGTCACTTTCACTTCACCGTGTTCTTCTACCTCCGCCAGAGCCGGCAGGGTCGCGAGAGCTATTTAACATTGCGTTGGATAGCATGCCCAGTCTGCGGCGGCTGTTCATTTACGGGGTCTCGTTCGACCTCACCCTGCTGCGCGGTCTGCGCAGTCTGCACATCGCCTACTACACGGACGTGTCCGACCCATTACCCTTCACTCTTCAGGATATTGCATTTGCCCTGGGCCGTTGTCCTGAGTTGGAAATCTTGAATATTGCGCTACCGCATGACTCACCTGACTCGCAACCTGATGACATCGTTTCTTGTCCCACAGTATCAATGGTGCAACTTCGCACATTCATGGTTCAAAGCACTTTATCAATGTGCACCGACCTTCTTTATGCTCTCACGAATATCCCCCAGTCAGCGACAATCCTTGTGACTACAAATAGTGTTGCAAGTGCGGCGTCAATTTCTCCATTAATGTCCTATGTGGGCGATCATGCATCGTGCGAGGGTGCCCCTGCTATTCGCTCTATTGCCATAAGCTCTATCGCTCTCCCTCCGCAGTTTGTACCGCAGATTGCAGAGCCGGATGGAGAAATACCTGCCCAATTTGGGATGGGTCCTCCCAGGTCGCGGCTAGGGATTGTTGCACAAAGATGGCCAAACCGTTTTGAACCCGGCCAATTCCGCCGGCCATTCACTGATGAAAGCGAGAAATCTTCGTACATCGGACTAGAATCAGAAGTACTGGCATCCATCGAGGACGAGTTTATCTCATGTGTCTTACGGCCTTGGCCCCTTTCTAAGGCTACGCACCTGGACTTGCGTTCGGCACAGATGCCAGATACAAGTCACATCATGGCTGCCCTGCTCGCAAACCTTCCTGCAGCGACAACGATCATTATAAGACCAGAGGCTAAAAGTACCAGGGCCCTCGTGACGACTCTTCGTGCATTCCTGCGAGAGCACGGACAGCGTGCTGTCGCTCACGTCGTCTTCGATGTTCAAAACATGAAGCACTATGGAAACACGTGGACTGGTCTTGCCCGGCGATTAGCAGGTGGCGAGGTGCTTGCTCGACAGTTCATGATGGGCGTGTTAGCTTACTGCGCGGAGGCCGCTCGGGCAGGAGTGCCTCTGGACACAGTTGAGATAATCAACGAACCGCAGTTGTCCCAAAGTCGCATACTCGATCATGTTGGAGGGGTTGACTGGAATGAGCTGTACCGAGACCTCCGAATTGGCTTCGTCTACGAGGGTATTCTGCATAGCGGCAGGCGAGAACTGGATGGTACCGAGAGGGACTCTTTCAAGATTTCAGATTAAGTGCTTCTGTTTGTTTTACGGAGTGTGTACAGAGGGCTGTTGTTGTCATCGCCATTCAACGACGGGGAAGCAGCATTTGTTGTATGTGTGATTTTGGGTCAGGCGTATTCCTCATTGTCACAGTGACTTCATGGGTTCTCAGTCGAGAGTATTGTATGCAGTTATTCCAGAGACAGTTACGGTACATATATATGCATGTATATATATCACTGCGGGTGAACTTACAATCCAACCACTGCGGAAGATACTCCCGCGTTCCGCAGTCCATAGTGAATACAGTACTAGCTACTGGTGGTCACGGACAAGACTATTTCCCGCCAAGCAACATCTTCCTGAAATCGTCCTGCGCCTTTCCAGCAGCTGGACGCGACGCTTCACCGGAAGCCTGAGCGATACCATCAGCTGGCTTGGGCGTTGCAGCCGGGACCGCCTTTCGCGCCCCCAACCCAGCTCGCGGCTTTGGTGCAGCAGCCTTGCGGGGTACGAACGCGGTCGGCACAGCACGATTGCTAGACGTGCCAAGGTTGTCAGTAATTTTGAGTGGCTTTCCCTCCAATGTAATAGCATCAGGCTGGAGGAGCAACTTCGCCGCATCCTATAGAGAATTGTCAGTTAGATCCTGTCATTTCGGTCGCTTTGAGGACATACAGCAGCAGTCTCAAACTCGACGATAGCCTCGCGCTTGTCCGCGAAGACCTCGAGACGCTTGACGGGGACATGCTTCTCGAACGCCTGTTGGAGAAGGCCCTCCGTGGTCGAAGCGTCATGCGTCGTTTGCGGGAGGTTGAGTACGCGTAGAGACCGGGTAGCAGCATCTGCTCGCCTGCCCAAGCCGCTGTCCGGCTCCCTACGGATAGTCGTCAGTAATCAGGAATAAGACGACGTGACGGAAACCCACTTCTTCGCTGAGCGAACACGGGCGTCTGCAATGGTCACTGCGATCCTCCTACCCTTAAGATCCTCGTTGTTCGCGCCGAGGGCCTTAACAGCGTCCGCCTCCGTCTCGAACTCAATGAACGCAAAACCCTTCGAGCGGCCTTGCTCATCCAGGGGTACACGAATCTCCTTCACACGGCCGTACTAAGCGCAGTCAAATCATTAGCTGGACCTTGTTATGCGCAGGATTTCACTTACAGCCTTGAACCGCTTGTCGAGATCTTCCTTAGTCGTGAACTTGCTCAGGCCAGCAACGTAGACCTCTTTCGCGTTAGCATTCGCATCTGTTCGCTCCTTCTTGCGCTCGGGATTGGAGATATAGACGCTGAGGGGCATGCCAGACTCCAGCTCGATGCCGTGCATCATGAGCGCCTCCTTTGCAGCTGCCTATCACAAGTATCAGCACGAAAATATACTCATGACAACCATGAAAATATGCTTACCGGTGATGTGTATTGGATATAGCAGAAGCGACGCGTGTTCTTGAACTTTTTGCTCGGCCAGCGAACGTCGAAAAGCTCTCCATATTTGCTGAACGTCTCTCGAATCGCAGCATCATCGACGCTCTCCGGGAAGTTCGTGACATATAATGTTGATTGCCATGCGAGATGCACGGCAACTTCCACGCCATCGATACGCTTCTTATCTTTAGTGAGTGCTGCAGGAACGCTACTCGAGTCTGCGAATTCCACAGTTGCAACGAGCGAGTTCGGGAGTTTTGTGAGCTTGATGTCGCGGATACCTCCACACTACGTCGTGACAATCATCAGCGAGGGTGCAGAGATAATGGGCGAAGAACAAACATCTTTGAACAGCTTGTTAAGCTGGTCCTCGGTCGTACCGGCAGGCAACTCGCGCACGAAAACAGTACAGTTCTCGCGATCACTAATAATACAACATTAGCGCATATATAATGCAGCAGGGCCAAACTGACGTACCGCTTCAATGGTGCATCCGACCTGCTCTTCTTGGCATCGTCGGCACCAAGCGATTCTTCTGCCTTCCGCTTTAGTGACTGTGTTGCGGGCTGCTGATCAACATCCATAGGGCTCTCCGTTACACCAGCCCCCGCGTCCGACATGATGACGTCTTTCGCAGGTTCGGCAACTTGTTGATACTGCGCTGCCTCCTGCGCTGCCTTTTCTGCAGCCTGCGGTTGGACATCAGCTCTATAAGCAGAGGATGACCTTCAGTTCCGGGTACGTACGCGTGCGCGCTTCGTGTTGACCTTATGTCTCTCCCATTCAACCGTGTCCAAGCACTTGTTCAAAGAGTCCAGCGTCCCGTGCGAATGATGCAACGCAATCCAGGCTTCCCAGATTGCTTCGGGCCAGTCCATATGTGGCGCCGTGGAGGCCTTAGACAACGCTGCGTCAGCTCCTGGGAAATCGTTCGCAAGCCTGAAATCTGTTGAGTGAACCGGATGCGACTGGATGATACGGTCAAGCGTACATGAGCGTCTCAGCGTAAGCGATCCAAGGAGTGTAATTCGTCTTATAATGCCGTGCCGCGGCACCCCATACCTCGGCAGCATCAGCATGGTTGTCCGTGAACTTGTGCTAAACAGAATGTAAGTATGGCGTTCATATACTCGGAGGATACAACTTGCCAGCTCAACAAAGAAGCGTTCGATTCGGAAGCGAGGGTCGCCCGTCTTAGAAGCTGTGTTACGATCAGCGTAAGACCTTATTCCCAACAAGGGGGGGGCTCACCTTCGCGTACACGCTGGAGGCCGTCTTCTAACACGGTAAGGAGGTTTCCCAACCGCGTTTCGGCGTCGCCTGATAATAAACCGTATTAGCATTGTCTGGTGTGACAAGCACAAGGAACGCGGGATCACCTTGATCAGATAGCAACATGCGCTTCTCGTACCCTGCTCGTGCAAGCACCAAAGGCACAATCTCTTCGGGGTCCTGGTTGAAGCGTTTGGTAGCAAAGGCACGCGTGTAAAGAGCTGCACATTGTTAGTTCCGTGAATTGCAAGAAAATGACGCGCTTGATCATACCCTCAACATCCTCAGCGTTTGCAGCCACTATAAGCGCCGGGTTCGCTTCCTGTTCTTAGATGAGATCTGAGTTTTAAGATGAAAATGACACTACGTACCGCAAAGCGAATATACTTGGCCCAGATCTCTCCGTACCCTGGAACGCTTCGAACTGCTCGCTGGAATACCAATAGTTGATTATCCTCGTCATCCCTATGGATACGCTGGCGCGGATGTTAGCGCTCGCACATGAAGTTATACATGTTCACTTACCAGAGCATCTCCATAACCAGTCCAGAAGGCCCTTAAGGCCTCTTCCGCGCCATACTCGCCCGCAAAGCGTCGCTTGGCCGCCTCCGCAATAGCGCGCTCGTAGATACCGGATAGAATCACGAAATCAGGCTTCTTGGCGCGACGTTCATAAGCAGCATACTGTGCGTAGGCATCCAAGGAGTATCCTGCTTGAATCTAGACGTTCCATCAAAAGTCCTGTATTATGCGTGCGAGGCATGAACGTACCAATGCCGTCTCATAGGACTCGCGGAACTGATACGCCTTGACGGCTGTGGCGCGTTGCTTGCTCGCTTGCACGAGAATTTCCTCGTATTCAGCGGGCGACCGGTTATTGGACGTGAACGTCGAGTATGACTGGAACGTTTCGTCCGAGTCTTTAAAGACTTTAGCCGTCGGTCCACGCAAGTGAAAACACAACGTACCAGCATGAAGTTGCTTGAGGCGAGTTAGATGTAAATCATCGATCTCCTCAATCAGTAGGGCCCTATTGCTCAGAATCAACCAATGCACAGCGCAGCAACTGCTCTCAAACACGCACTTCTGATTGGCATTTGCGGACTCCAGCATTTCCATTTCCCAATCATGAATGACCATCCAGACTTCATTGCTCTATATTCGCAGAAATCAGCCACATGTATGCACGTAGAAATGGAGGTGTTACCCTGGATATGTCCTTCGCGGCGCGTGTCATGACGCTCTTCAGCATCATGCGCGTCCAGGGTGTTGAGAATGCGTCCGCAGAGTCGGCAGCATCACCATCAGCAGAGAAGTGAGCACGTCTTGCGACAAGGAACTCGGCATGAGCTTTCAAGAGTGGGATGGCTACATCGTAAACTATGTTAGATCAGTTCAAGTGAAGCAACCTGTGAACATACACAGGTAGTCCCCCTCAGCTTTGTCGTATAGCTCGTGCACCTCTTGAGCGCCTGAAACCGAATCGATGTTGGAGGACCGCTTTTTGGCATCAATGAGAGGCATCCAGACCTCGTCTCCCGCCGCCCAATAGGCCGTGAACATCTCGCGCGCCTCGTTTCCCTCTTCTTCACCGGCGGTCGCCGCAAGATCTATATGTTGAATATGGGTAGGCAAGTCATAGGGCTCATTTGACAGCTTAGTGAGCAGTTCCGATATAGCTTCGAGATCGTCCATGCTGAAATCGTCGCGGTGGTAGGTGTCAAGCCGCGTGTGGCAACGCGTCGAGCGCGCAGACGCGTTCTGTCGTTGATCGGTATACCGGACCGAGACCCGGAGACCGGAGCCGGATGCCCCGCTTTCCTTCGCCGCCGCGGGTTCCTCCCAGCAGTCACGATGCCCGTGTCGATTGAACAGTCGCCGATAGATAAATCTAGAACGGTGCGGATGGATAACCCCAGTCGCGTCTTGTCCCCGTACCACCACGATCGCCCGCCATGTCTGCTGAGCACCTCGCGATGAACAAGATCTTCGACCTGACCGGTCGCGTCGCGCTCGTGACGGGCGGAGGCTCTGGTATCGGCCTGATGATAGCAAGCGGTCTTGCTGCGAATGGCGCGAAGGTCTACATCGCGAGCCGTCGTCTTGAGCTTCTCCAGAAGGTCGCTGGTGAATGGAATCAGAAGGGCTGGAATGTCGTCCCGTATGCGCTCTTGCGACCTCTTGTTTCTCCCTGATGATTAACACGCCGTTTTAGCATTGCATGCGATGTAACTGACCGCGATAGCATCTTAAAAGCCAAGAAGGTTGTCGAGGAGAAGGACGGGAAACTTCATATCCTCGTGAACAAGTATGGATCTACCTCTTGGCAAGTCAGCTTCCACGCTAACCATCTCACAGCGCTGGAGCCGAGGGTCCGCGCACGGGGTGGCTTAACACGCCCGATGCACCAGAAAAGAAGGACGCTGAGACCTTTGGCAACGCACTCTTCAACGACGGCGGGTTCGATGAGTGGTCTTGGCTGTACAAGATCAACACCTTCAGCGTCTACTACGTTACCGCCGCCTTTACCGGTCTATTGGAAAAGGGCACGAAGGATATCGGCGGTCACTTCACATCCAGCGTCGTGAACATCACCAGCATTAGCGGTATCCTTAAACTGGCACAAAACCACGTATGCACACATGTCTATCCTTGCAGCGCGCGATGCTCATCATGTCGTAGTTCTGCTACAACAGTGCGAAGGCTGCCGCCTCTCATTTAACGAAGATGATGTCTACCGAGTACGCTCTGAACAAGATCCCTGTCCGCATCAACGCGATCGCGCCGGGCGTCTACGCGTCTGAAATGACCTACGACGAAATTAGCCCGGAAGATGTGGCAAAGGTGGCGCAGAGCATCGTCCCAGTCCCTGCAGGCCGTGCGGGCTTGTGAGTCTACTACCTTCTCGTTGAACTCGCCAGCGTACTGATAAGGTCTCAGAGCTGAAGAAATGGCCGGCACCGTCATCTACCTGTCTACCCAGGCGGGTGGGTACACGAACGGACAGGAGATTGTCATCGACGGTGGATATCTCGCGGTGAACCCGTCTACCAATTAGACGACGGACGCGACCGGGTATCTCGTCTGCTTGGGGCAAGCTGCATAGACTGTATACACAACAAACTAGAAGCGAACAATTGCAGTTGTACAATTAAAATCAAACTTTCTTCTCCACAGGGACGCCTGGTATCCTCAGCGAATCCGGTTGCTCGTGCGAATAGGTTGCCCCTCTTTCGCTTCGCGCATCAGCACCAAGCGGATATCCTCCGGTTCTGGAGGCAACCCCTGTGCCTCGCGCTCCCGCTTGCGCTCTTCCTCTCGGCGACTGCGCTCTTGAAGCCGCTCCTGACGGCTCTCCTCGGTGTATACCTCAAGCTTCTCCTTTTGAGCGACAGTGTGTAGCTGATTGGCGCAGTAGCGAGCGAAGGCGTCAAGCTCAAATAGACGCCCGTCTATGGCCTTCTTCGACGGATCGGGTTCGTCCTGGATATGGGTCAGCCACAGCTACTCGTGAAGTGACAACACAGAAGCGCACCTCATAACTGTCGCCGAGTGGTACAGCGTGCTCTCGCATAGCCTACCCGAAGGTGAGCCTCCGTGACGGCAGGAGATCTTACGACGATTCACTCACCGAGCCTTGGGCCTTCTCAATGATCGGTAAGTTCGATGGCTCTTTCAGAGTTCGGAACGGCTTGGCGCCATTGAGGGAGACGTGTACCTCGTTCTCGTCTGTCAAAGGCCATTATCAGTTTCAAGGCTCAACAGCGCAGTTTAACGAAAACCCTACCGCCAAAGTCGTACACGTACTTGATAGCAATTTCCTCGTTGCTGCAGTAACACCCCACCATCTCACACGCGTTACGCTCTTCATCCAGGTTCCAGATCCTCTCCATCGTCAAGTCCGGGTCATGTACGAGCTTGTCCAGCACGCCGTCATCGTCGACACCCTCGAACCAGTCCGGAAACGTTACCCGCGGCCGCACAGAGACGTGCATAAGAGGATAGTACCCTTTGCCCTCCTGATACTGCTGCGCCTCCACAGGCGTGAACTTTCGCCAGAGGTCCGTCCAGCGCCCAAAGCTACGGATCTCGCCTTTGTGCCGCTTGTCCATCGTGACGTGGTCGACGACCTCGAAGCGGTGGAGATGCGAGTTCTCCCAGCCGAAGAGAAACTGGAGCAGAAGGTGCAGGTTGGCGAAGGTGAAGGTCGATGGTACGGACATGACGCGGTAGGCTCCGTCAAACCCGACGAGCTTAATGTAGAGGTCGACATACTCGGTCGTCGGCCGAGGAAGGGTGGTGAAGGGATTGGGTTCGTCGTCGCGCCAAGGCTTGTTACGCGAGTACAATATTTCGTCTGGCATTCGAGGCATGTTGGTTCCGAGAGATGCGTGAGGGAAGCTGGACTCGAAGGCTACCAGATATATACACGAGCTGTGGCGCAATGACGCAGTTCGCAATATACGAACTTCGCGGCGCCACTCCATCATGTACTAGTCAAGATCGCCGCCATCGCGACGAGGGTGATCACAAAGAGCCTATGCAGTGGCAACATTTCGTGTAATATATATTGTCAACATCGGGTACAGGAGCGTACAATATGGTTCACTCGGAAGAATTAGAATCGTACCGAGTCTGGAGCGCCAACTTCGCCCGGCCTGAGAGCGTCTCCGCTGCGAGCCGACGCGACTTGCGGCTGACCACCACCATCGACCGCATGAACTCTCACGCATTGGAGAATCTACTCATTGAAGGTCCGAATTCGAGCATACAGTGCCTCTGTGTGATCCAAGCAAGATTCGATGCATATAATGCACCGTGCGAATCTTTGCGGCCACGCGAGCCCACGTCAAAACCACGCGCCACGCAAGGACCTTACCTTTTACCACCACCAGTTCGCGATCGTGCTGGTCCCACTCTGCCCTGTACCGCCTACTTACACTGCTGAAAACTTGAAAGGCACTTAATATGGCTGAAACAGAGTATCCAGTAACCTTCGAGTGGCAACTACGCGATCTAAAGTCCATATATGAAGCCAGGTCTGTGCTGCTTGAGCTTCAGGTAACACGCTCTCGATGCTGAGATCTTCTGGCTCTTCCCAGTGAAGGCGCGCAAAAGTCCCAGGTTGTCAAGTCTGATGTATTTGGCAATGGACGATGGCAGGTGTGCCCACTGGCTTTGTCAACCGACGGTGCCAGGTGACCGTCTTCGTCTTCGTCCACTTAGATTCTATTCTATGCGAATGCGGGACTTGGAACGTCTGATGACCTTACATCTGGCCATATAAGTCTCTTCTTAGCGTGTGAAGTAAGCACAGGACTAGCAGATGGTATATCATGGCATGCTGACCGCTTTCTAGCCGACCGACGAAGAGAAAGAGGCTGTTGTGGCATCAGATGGCCAGTACGTCTGGTAGTCAAGTTTGTGCACAATAGTGATCAGAATGATCTCCGCAGGTGGGTGAGGGAGGGGAAGTACAACTTCTCCTTTGAGATCCACGATCTGCACAAGAAAGACCTGCTTGTCAGGAAGGAAGCGCATAAGCACTCCTTCTTATCTAAGGCCAGTGAGATACAACGCATCGCATATGATCCGTCCGCTCATTGTTACACTAGACAGCGAATTGGGGCTGGTACGCTCCATATCTTCTACAAGGTCACTCTTCCCGCTCTGACACTTTACAGGGCCCAGCTCGCAAAACGAGACGTCGTTTTTTACAACCGGCCGTCCATTCGAGAGCAGGATGCGCTCATTATCACTTGCACAGTAACGCGATCTCCCGAGGAGGCCCATACCAGTGCTTGATCTTGTGCCGTGTACGACGTGAATGGTCTTTCAACCTACATAAGTATAAGAGAGGTAAGTATGGTTACAGCCGCGATGTACGATCTCTTGAGTAGAGGAAACGGGACTTTCACCTAGCTACACGGGACTCTTGTACCACCATATCACTGTAACTTGTATGCATTATCAGGACAATGTCATTCGCAGCATTCGTAACACATACGCAGAGTCGCTGATTCGTAGAAAAAGTAAGGTACAATGCAGAGGTAGCAATACAATGAGTATCATCAATAAGGAAACTCGAGCAAGAAGATCGCAATCGCAACAACAACAGCAACAAACAAAACACCACTAGGAGCACACTCAACTACGCGAACGAGTTCTCGACGTCCGCGCTCTCCTCGCCCTGCTCCATCTGCGCGAACGTGAGGAACGCCGTCGGCCGATGCATCTCGTCCCAGAATGGAATCGGCACGTCGAGCGTCATCGCGTACCCAAGGTTCTGCGACCAAAGCTGCGTCAACCCAACACCATAGTTCCAGATCTTGCCCTCGGGCACGAGCGTCATGCCCAAGATACGATCCGACAACAACAGCTGCACGCGCTCGGACATGTTCGGGTTGAAGCCCGGCGGGTTGGGCGAGATATCCGCGTTCTTGCGTCCCCACTCGAAGCCCGCGATCGAGAGTTGATGCGCGGAGAGCGAGACGGAACCGGGCGTGAAGGCGGCGGTGATACAGATCGAGCTAGACCCGAGCTCGGGGTGGTCAGCCATCAGGTGCGCCTGGGTAGACACGTCCGAAGGGGAGAGATGCGGTAGCTCGAGTGCCTGCGTCTTGACCCAGCCGAGCAACTCGAGGTCCTTGAGCAAGTACTGGTCGCGCGGCAACTGGTGCGGGAGCTGCACCGAGTTGTTGTTGCCCATCTGGGGGACGAACGCGACGGCCTTGATCTCCTTGACCTGCTTGTTGTCCGGCGGCGACACGCCGTACAGGTACGCTGCAACCTGAGTGCGCAGGTCGGAGGCAGTGACGAACGCGCGAAGGATGTTCTTCGGCAGGACGTAGGTGTACGACGCGGCATCGTCCTTGACGTCGTCGTTCGAGACGTAGATGTGCTGCAAGCGGAGAGGGAGGTTCGTCGCGGCGATAGCACGGACGCGCCAGTCGGACTTGGAGCTGAAGGTCTGTTGCTCGTAGTTCGTAGCTGTGCGATATGATTAGCCAACGTCCATAAGCAGATGATAGCGAAGACACTTACTCGTTACCGTCTGGATCGTGTCACCGTGTACATTGGTCGTCTGCGTCTGAACGGCAGTGACCTGGTTCTGCGCCTCGGTGTTCTTCTCCAACTCAGCCATCTGCTGCCTCTGAACCGACGGCGCCGCGATCTCCTGACCAAGGATGATATCACGTATCTCGCTCGCCGTAAGCGACGCGATGTTCACGCTGTTGCGCTTGCCGAAGTCCGCGAGGATGAGGTCCTTCATCGCCACCTCTACCTTGATCCACTCCTCGTCCGACAGCGTCGGCCAGACAAAGTGCGGCTCGGTGATGGTGTTCTTGTCAGGGTGCAGAATGATCTTGGCCTTCTCGTTGTTGACGTGCAAACCGCGGAGCAAGAGGATGAGACGGGAGAACGCGGTGTAGCTGGAGATCGACTTGAGCCAGTCGTCGTACAAGCTGAACAGCACCATCTGCGGCTGGGTTGCACGCTACAAAACCGAACGCTCCGTCAGCGAAACCGCACATAATACAGAACGAAAGGAAGATAAACGCACGAGAATGAGATCACCAAACTTCTCCATCTTCATGCACGCCTGGAACGGCAACTGCAACTCTGAACCCTTGATGACGATGTTGGGGAAATCGAGCAAATGAACCTCAAGCGGGTCCAACATGCCCTTGCGCGTCACGATGACCTGCTTCGGCTGCTCCTCGACGGGCAACGAACGAACGAGCGCGGCGACTTCCTCGGCCGTCTTCCACTTCGCGAGTTGTCCGAGACGCTTCTGGCCGGCCCAGACGCTCGTGTGAATGATCTTGAGGAAGAGCTGGCCGGAGCGGGGGTTGAAGATGAAGATCGCGCCGTCTGTTAACCCGCGTTAGTGCTGAGGTATTGACCGATATATGTAGAGGACGCACTGATAGGCTTGGTCGTCAAGTTACCCTCGAACGTCTTGTGGATCGTAACACGGTAGACGTTCGTGTCGTCCACGAACCAAATGATCTGGTTCGAGAACAACTCAGAGTAATTCTGGCTGTTCAAATACGGCTCCGTCGGCTCGGACGAATAAAGCTGCAGACCCTTGCGGATACGCTCGCGCAACACATGGCAAGCCGGGTTCGCCTTCATGATCTTCGCCATCGCCTGCTGGATTAACGGCTTCATACCGGGGAACCAGTTGCCGTACGCGCTCCAGAGGTTGTACGCAAGGTCCATGCCGATCATCACGCCCGTGGGAGAGGGGTAGATCGACATCGAGTCCGAGACGTAGTCCAGGAACTTGGCGCGCGTGTATCGCTCAATATCGTGCGAGTCAAAGTCGCCCCAGCGGAGTTGAACGTCGATCCAGTACTTGTTGCTCGTCGTGCCGTCCATCACGTCCTTGTTCTGCAAGATCCTGTCAGCAAAAACGGCCTACATCCCAGCGATGAAATAGGCAGGGACGTACGTCAGTGACGAGCGATGGCCTTGAGATGTTCCACTTGTACGCCGAGAACAACAAGATGTCCGCGCACGACGAGTTCATCTTGTAACTCTTGCGCGGATGGATCGTCTCCTTCTGCACCGTCTCGATCTGCAGCGGCTCGAGCTCCTGGTCGAACACTTGGCACTGTATGACGTCGTTAACATACTGCTTCGCCTAAGAAGGCAGAGAAAAAAGGAACGTACCAAGTCCATCACGACCGACTCGTGGATCTTCTGCCACAAATGCGCACGGAAGATCTGAATGAGCGAGATCTTGAGCGTCGGGATCTTGCCGTGCCTTTGTGCGTTTCACGTCAGCCCCATCTCCCACTCAACCAAGACAGATAAGATACGCACATGAAAATACCCGTCAAATCCAACTGAACCTGGAAACCGACGTAGACGTTCGCCCTATTGATCGTGGGGGACCACCAAAGCGTGAACCGTCGATTCGGGATCTGGTTCAACCCAGACCTCTGCGCGTTCGTCAACTTCTTGTACCTCATGCTCTCCTCAAACCCGGACGCCTTCTCCCAAAACAGACCTTCCCAAGTCGGGAAATACGTCCCCTTGAAAAGCGTATGCTCCAATATACCCTCCACACCTCCAAGCGCAGCGATAACGTCCACTCGATAATTGTTAAGCTGCCACAGCTTGCCGTCGTGCCTCTGAGAAGTCCACCAGAACGGATTATGCTTGAGAAGTTGGTACTGCTTCCAATCCGTCCGTACGCGCCATCCACGATCGTAAGCGAGCGTATGCCTGTCCTTCTGGAACAAAGTGTTGATACGCGGTATACCGCGATCCCAAGAATCCTCCAAATCCTCGAGCGTAAGCCGACGGTTCTGAGCGTTCGCCTCTTTGCGCTTGAGGGAGTACTCGGACCACACGCGCGCAGAGTCGAGGAACTCGGCTTCCCAGGGTTGAAGGTAACGGTACAGGTTCGGGATGAGCTGATCCTCCTCGTGCGACATGCCAGCGCGGAAATGCGTAACGCCGACGTCGGTCTGCTTCGACCAGCGCAAGTCGGATTGCGGGATGAGGACGTGACCCATAGACAACATGCCCAAACCACCAAGCTCCTACAAAAAGCGCACACGTACCCATCAGCGACCGCTCATCACCGCCAAAATCAACAGAATAAACGAACCTTGGGCGTATAGAACACAACAGGCGGGAACCGACTCGGCATCTTCGAGTTCAACCCGATCTTGACACGGGTCTGGATCTTGTTCTCCGCCTTGACGAGCGCGTCGAGGAGCTCGTTCGTATGAATCACGGCCTCGCGGTAATAAGTCATAAGACCAATGAGCGCCGTGTTCCACTTGTTCACGATCTTGCTGAACGTCGTCGAGCCCGAAGACATGAGCACCTGGCGGATACGGTTGTTGAACTGCTGCACGCCTACAAAAAAAAACCCATCTCATATCAGCGTTCGCCCTCATGATTACGAGCAAAGAGAGAAAGCGTACCGTCGTCCGAGACCCTCAAAAACGCCTGCGCGGTCCTCTCCTTCGTCTGCTCATTCGTCAAGTTCCAAACCGCGTCCTTCAAACTAAACTGTTCCCCGCTCGCCGTCCTACTCTTCGGCAAGATCCTAACCTCGAATCCACACATGCTAAACAGCAACTGCGGATTATCCTTCGAAAACACGCTAACGAACGTATCCTCCCACTCGATCGTCGTAAGACTCCTCGGCAAACTCTGCTTCACGTTCCAAAACACCGCCCGACCGAGGTTCACGTCGTGCTTGATGAGTCGCATACGACAGTCTCGAGGCCAGCATCGCTTGTTGTTGTACCCGATCACGTTATTATTCGTCGGATCCGGGTTGGCGGAGAGATACCGTTGGATGAGATCGCGCGCCTCGTCCGCGGTGAACCTAAACAACACATGGATACGATCCACGTATCTTGAATACAACCTGATCGGATGTCTCGTCTCGGTCGTCGAATCGCGATACTGCAAGAAATTATTCGGAGCTTGAGGAGGACCCGCCATCTCCGATGCGCGTTGAAGACCGAGAATGAGAATGTCGAGGATGAGACCGTAGTACTGGAAGACGAAGGCCGAGAACTGTAAGCCGCGGATGAGACCGTAGGCGTTCGTGTGCGCCATATCCTTATACGTGAGCACCGTGTTGTTCTTCGCCGTGATGTAGTCCGCCAAGTTATGATCCAAGATCAACCTCAACAGCCGGTTCAACAGCGTCAGGTCGATCTTCTCGTACACCTTGCTGAACACCGTCTCCATCATCACGTCGCACTCGCCCTCGCTCGTTTCCCAGATATCCGTCAAGTTGTTGATACCCTGACACCACTTGTAGACCAACAACGGCGGGGGCTCCGTATCGGCAGGCTTGATCCAAGATGGAAACAGACCGCGCTTGTCAGCCTCGAAGAAGAGGAACTGGTCGAGGTACGCGTCCGTAATCTTCTCGACGGGCTCGATATCGTAACACGGGATGAGCTTGTCGTACGTGTCGAAGAACTCGATGCCGCTCTCCTTGAACGCGCGCTGCGTGAGCAGCAACCGCTTGATGCGCGACAGACACTCGTGAGGGTTATCGTACGCCTGCTCGATGAGCGCGAGCTCCTCGCGTTGAGACTGGTTGAGGCGACCCTTAACGGAATAAGCCTCCTTGAGCTTCTCGAGCGCGAGGACCAGAAGTTTCGTGTCGTGCTTGTACGAGAGCGGCGGGAAGGGGATCGGCGCGAACTTGCGCGACTCGAGCCAGTGCACCGTCGCAGTGTAGATCGCGACGGCCTCCTCGGCGCTAATGTACGGTCCGTCCTTGAGGTAGCCGTGCTGGCGCTCCTGCTCCGCCTTGAGGTACAAGCGCGTAAGACGCCCGAGGTTCTTCTTGACGACGGCCTTGTCGACCGTAGCCCCACGCCGGATACGCTCGCGATTGTAGTGCGCGACGCTGCGAAATCAGCCGTTAGCCAGCTGTATTTTAAAGCACGCGAGTAAGGAGAGAACTTACGAAGTCCACCAATCAGCCTTGCTCTTGATATACCTCAAGATGATATTCTCGATCGCCGTGGGCATGCCCGGAACCTTCCACGGAATATTCGCCTTCCAACACCTCCACGCCTCGCTCAAATGCTGCAAGATCGTCTTGGCCTTGTTCTGCTTGATAGACTCTGGCATCATGTCCAAGATATCATGCATGACCGCCGCACGGAGCTCCAAATCGTAGTGCGACTCGACGCGCTGCTTTGTCACGGTCTTGGCCACGCCCTTCGAGTTACGACCTTCGAACTGACGCGCGAGCAAATTGCCGAGCCAGCGTTCGAGCAATGGGACGATGCCTCGCATGAAGAATAACCAGACGCGCCACCCGGGAGCCCAGAATCCCACACCGGGACCCTTCCCAACAGGACCGGTGTTGAAGCGGTAGTAGATGAGATGCTTCAAGTCCTTGGTCATGCGCACTTGACGCATGAGCTTGTACTTGTAACGGTACATGCCCGTGAGCGCGCCGACGTGAGCAAAGATGTACTGGATGGCGTCGGCCAGCTGGAAGGCGTCGACGTTGCCGAGACGGTATTGGACGTGGGCGTCAACGATGAGCTTGGTAAGACGCAGGATCTCGCGGCACAAGTGGAAGGCGTTTCCGAAGCGAGACTTTTTGCGCTCCTTGGTCGTGAGCGTCCTGAGAAGGGCGTTAGCACGGGTTCGAGACGGGCTGGCGAATATAAGCTGACTTGACCGGCTTCAAGTTCATGTTGTAGTCCAGATGCAGGTAGTTCAAGTTCTGCAGTGAACGTCAGCGCCGTGAATCTCAAAGGAAACTCCAAACCAACCTTGCGGTGAATAAGCAGATTCAACATGTTATACCCCTGCCTGCAAACCTGCAAACCGGCCTCGACCCAATCCAACTTGGTCGTCTGGAAGAACTTCGTCGCCTTGAGCTGCCTAAACAAGTTCCTCTTCCCCATCGGCTTCTCCGGGCGCGTCCGCAGCTCATTTAGAACGAAGCACTTGAGTAGCTTCTGGTACGACACGCGGACCTTGACGGGTTGGCCGGGTGGGCAGTGCTCGAGGTACCAGTCCTTGACGAGCGGAATGTCCTGTGCGCGACGAGTGTGACCTGAACGACGGCAGTACGGCTCGGGGGACCACCAGAGCGCGATGGCGTCTGCGGTCAAGTCCGTTTCGAGTGTTGCCTCGTCCATGAACGGCACGACGTCCTCGGGGAGCTCAAACTCGTCGTCCTCTGCGCCGTTAGGGCCAAAGACGCTGTCCTCGTGACTGACGAGGGGCATGTTCTTGGGCGTTGCGCCACGGAGAGAGATGGGGTTGATGAGCGGGTCGTAGTAAAACGCCGGCAAGTCGGGGTCGTCTGTGCGGATGTAGACGTTCTTGGGGACGTGGTAAGGCGAGATTTGTACGGAGCGCGGGAGAGAGTTGTAGAGGTGGGGGAAGGCGACCTTGTACTCTGTGCGGATTGGCTGACGTATGATGACCTTGTTTACGTCGTTGAACTCGTTCCAGTCCTCGTCAAAGTTGTCCATGTCGCGGTACAGGGGCTCGAACTTGGGGCCGCCGGGGATGGCCATGTTGAGCGCCTTTGCAGTGAAGAACGACTTTTTGTCGAAAAGGTACGAGGCGTTGATGTCGGTGTGGTCCGAGAGCAAAGTACGGCCGAAGCGGTAAAGGTTTGCCATGATAGGCAAGGGCAGATTCCAGTACTTGTAGCTCGATCCGTTTACGTGTTTTGTGTCGATGAGCGGCTTTGGGTCGTAAAACCAGTCGATGATCGGCTTGTCCTCGTCCTCGTCCAGCTCCAGCTGTATGGCCTCGAGTGGGTCAACGTCCAGCACGTTGTCGCCGTAGTCGAGCGGGGGCTCCTCGTCGTCAAACGGCGGGAAGCGCATGCGCTTGAAGTGGCGGCGGTCGCGCTTCTCCCTGCGCATTGCCAGCCACATGGAGGACCACTGGGCGTGGTAGACGGGCTCTATCACGCGCGGAATGTCGTTGACAAAGGTGATGGCGCCGGTGATGTGGTAGAGGACGGGGACCTCGCGGACCTGTTCCCAGGGGAAGGGGATGTTCTCCAGCAGCTTCATCACCGCGTGCGGCACGTACTTCAGCGCCCCCAGGTGCACACGCTTGTCGTTCCGGAACTTGCGGTTGCTCATGTCTCCGTGGTCCTTGATGATCTTCCGCACATGCTCGGGCGGCAGGTCCTTTTATTCCTACTCAGTACGGTATCGGACTAACCAGCCGAAATAGATACACACCTGCTTGCCCATGTCAACGTACCCACCCCTGCGCTTCTCTCCGTACCGCTTCCTCTGCATCTGCACCCACTTCTGCGACTTGACCGCCAGCTGTTCCGGCGAAAGCTTCGACGGCCCCGCTCCCGGCGAGCTCGTCCCAGCCGGAGCCCCGGGCGGGGGAGGCATGCCGGGTGGCAGCCTCATGCCTGGAGGTGGAGGAGGAAAAGACATGTGTTCGACAGAGCCGTAGTGGCGGTCGTTGAGAAAGTGCCAAAGACGACGCGCGCGCGTTGAGAAAGTCGCGCGCCGCGCGTGACGCGACAGGCGCCAAAACGCGCACGGTCCAGCCAACCCGCGGCTCCGACCTTTCGATCCCCTTCCACCATCGACTCAAGTCGCTCGAAACACGGCCGGCTCTTGCCTTTGCCTTAACACACATTACATCGTCTGCTTTTGGCCACCCAAAGTTATGCGCCCTTTAAGAAGACGATAAATAACGCTATAGCTTCAAGCGCGTCTCGTCTGGGCATTGTTCACCGATTATATCTCTGGAAGCATGAGGATTGTGCCAGTCGGCTGTTACGCACGACAATCCGACATCCTATATGATATATCGTACTTCTTATCCGTCCCCGCAACCGATGAACAGTTGGCATACGTGCTTCTTCCTCAAAACGGCATCGTACATACCTTTTGGAGGTACGATGCACTTGTTCGGCTGCGGCGCATCTTCAGATGCCATACACTCCCTCCCGCCATGCAAGATCTTCGTGTCTCTAGCAGTGCTACGGTCACCTGCGTGCGCCCATCATGTCCTCTCAGCTGTTCCCTGCGCCGGCTCCTCTAGTCCCGCCAGTAAATGCACAAGACCATATTGACGGCCAGACTGATCAATCTCTTGGTACCAAAGATGGCATATTTATCACCTGGACCGACGCTCTTGCCGAATACCAACCCTCTACGAATATCAACCTGCTTGACCCCAAGACCCTTCCGCCCAGCGTCCAACTGAAAGACAATATGACTTCTGAAGAGGTTCTCAGCATGTTACAGAGAGTGTCGGACCACGTCAAGAAGAAACGCAGGATGTTATTTCGGCTTCCGGGCAAGGAGAGGGCCGTGAAGCAGATGGTAGATGGACTGTTCAGTTATCTCGGCTTCTGCGGAAAGGTTTGCGTTTCGGTGCGTTAAATTGATGCTTATGACAGCGACATGCAGATACTAACAAGCATGATCAGGTTGTTCCCGGTGGTTAAGCGATATTCGTGTCCGTTGCCAGATTGCTCCAGGTATGTACGCGCTCTTCACTTCTCAATCAAGTACCACTGATAACCGTCAAACTCTAGTGGAACTATTAAGAGCGATTAGGCTGGCAACCAAGATGCTCAGTCCAGGCAGCTTGTGTTCGTCCTCAATCGTCACAATTCATGGCCTTCCCCAGCTCACGCGCTCTCCAGCCTTAAAGAAGTTCCTCGGGGCTCTGAAAAGGAGCTATTACCACCGACAAGCGGCATCTCGCGAACTGAGCGATCTGCTGCCACTGGCAGGGGCCAAGGAAGACCGCCAGATTCTTACGGACTTATTCGTCGGAATGCATGCTCTCGATCTTCAGAGATATAGTGAGTCCGATCGTGCAGTATCTATTCAAAGGGCTGATTCTAAGAAGCGGTGTTCCATAGTCACGACATCGCTAGACAGATTCGCAGACGGAATTAGCGATACCATTCGGCGGAACTATCAGTTGGCGATGAAGGCTAGGGAGGACAATGAGCGGGTCAAAGCACAAGAGTGCACGTAGACTGTGAAAGTGATAGATTCGCAGTCTTAGGATGCTAATACCGAGTTCAGAATCTTGCAGAGACGATGATGTTCTTGTTCTCTACCCAGAGATGAGCCGGATGCGCCTCAGAAGACACCGTAAGGTCACCGGGAATAGAAGTACGGTATCATCAACTTCGGGAACGGCCATCGGCGCACAATTGGATCGAGAACTCATGCTCAGAAGTAAGGTTCGGGGTCGCCGAGTCCGGTAGAGAAGTTTATCAGGGAATTTGCAGGCGGCTTGAAGTGTACAATCTAAACGCTGAGAGCGTATGTTATTCACTGATGCCTTGCCTGAGAGCATGCTAGTGTGCCATACACGGGACGGCGATGTTCGCACTCTAGCACGATGTATATACCTCATCAAGATGTATACAATGGGGATGACTGCCACCGTATACTTTGTGACGCCCTTGGGTGCTCTTCGTCGCATACTCAATGGCCGGCGTGTAAGTGCACCACCTCCTGAGCAGCCACAGGACTTTATCTGGCCGCTTCCTTGACCACCTACCTCACAGACAATATCCCCTCGACTTAAACCTCACATCATTTTGAACCAATACAGATGATTTCCGGCTCCCAGTCAGCCAGTAGAGCTGCAGTTCTCAATCTCTCGGCATATGCCTATATACCAACGAGTCAAATGTAGCGACTCGTAGAGTATTGGATAACAAGTACAACTCACATGGCATTTGCTCTTAGAGCAGCTCCAGTACCTCGAAAACAAGTCGTCGTCCCTTTGTTTATTGCAAAGTTCCACACCATTCCTCACGGCAACCTGTGATGTGCGGAATGTGTCAGACTGACGACCCAAGACAAGCAAGTCACAAAGACTGATGGCAACAGCTTATACTGTCTCTCGTTCCGTATCCCGTTGGGAAGATGGGACCGAGATGAACCAGACAAATAAGATCTCACATACGTATATGCCAGAAGCGTTGGCAGCCCACACATTGAATAGTACGCCTTCGATCGGCTTCTTCTACTGCTATGCATCTGGTACCAGCCGCGCAGCGATCCGTTCGTGCATCGGACATCGTTTGGGTGGCCATAGTAGGAGGCAGTTGGGGGTAAGAAGTAAGGAATGCCGCCGCCACGGCGACACGAGTTGGGGTTGTCAAGCGGCCACGAGTACTCCATAAACCCAATACAGCCGCGCGCATCGTAAGTAATAAGCACGTGGGTTAACACTATCAAACGATTCAAACCGCCTAATACTTACAACAAAGGGTCATTGAGGGCTGAGAACATTGAATTAATCGAGTGACCCATGTACTGCTGCGAGTTAGAATCCTTCGTCTGACATCTCCTCGCCCGACTCGTCCAGACTACTAGAGTACCTCCCATCCTCCACAGGAACCAGCGTCGTACCGAGCTTCTTCTGCCACCTCTCCCGACGGTCCTCTTTCTCCTTCCTCTTCGCGACCTCGCGACGCTTGAATTCCTCATCATCAATGACCTCAAGCTTGTCTGCCGTGCAGAAGGTATGAAGCTTGCCTTCGCAGTATTTGGCGAAGGCATCGGGTTGCTTGAGCGCGCGGTCGACCTTCTTCTTATGAGGCTCAGGCTCAATCTGCAGGAGCATCAGTATCAGCATAACCCAAGAGAAAATGGACGCTACTTACCCTCCAGTCGCGGCCCTTTTCGCTAAAGCACTGCTCTTATGGATTAGAGTCGTGTCTTTCAAGTACGTGTAAAGTTGGCGCACCGATCCCTTTGCTTCAATGATCACGGGCAAGTTCGCCGGTTCCTTGTACGACTTGAATGGGTCGTCCCGGTTCAACGAGATGAAGAAGCTATGATCGCCTGCATTGTGTCTGGATCAGAAACACAATTCGAAGCACGACAGCCTCAAGCTCACGCACTGCCTTTCGTGTTCTCGTACTTGATCGCAATCTCCTCGTTCTCGCAGTCCCGTGGGCAGTCCGTATGGGCACAGATGTTCTCGCTCTCATCGACGTTCCATATTTCTCCGAGCGTGACCTCCGAACTCGTTTTCAGGACGACGTCGGGATCGAGCATGTTCCAGTTCCATTCCTTCTCGTAGCCTGGTGCACCCTCACGCGTACCGGCAGGGGAGACGCGCATAACGGGACTATCCCCACACATATCTGTGAGGATAGTGTAAGTGCCTGCGACCTCCACGTATGGTCAAAGTGTAAGAGGCGTACCAGGATAGAACTCGATAAACTCAGCCTGACGCTCCTGGTGAAACTTGGACCATCGTCCAGAGTTGTGTATCTGACCGCGGATCTGCTTATGAAATATGACATGATCGACGACCTCGAAGTAGTGGCGCTTGTCGGACAGGCCGAAGAGGAAACGGAGCAAAGTGTGCAGGAGCGCGAAGGTGTAGTTGGTAGGCACCTCAACGATACGGAAGCACTGTCGTCTGCGCTGAAGTTTGATGTAGAGTGTGACATATTCCGTTGTGAGAGGGGGCAGGGTAGTATATGGGTTTGGGGCAGCGTTGCGCTCTGGAGACGGACGGCGCGGGCCTAGAGTATGCGCCCGGGACGGTCCAGCGTTGCTGGTACGGCTGTGATGAGACATGGCTGTGAGTGGTGTAACTAGATTATTGATTAGCTCCACTGTGCCCTCTCATAGAGAAGCTTGTTTTACGCCTCACAGTGGACTGTACTAAAGTACGACGGATTATTTGCTTTACAAATTCAAGAAACACGTAGATTGGACGGGGCAGATAGACAGGCTTTGAGAGTAATGTAGCAGCGGTCGAGCTTAGAGATGAGAAGGGAAGCAAGTAAGCGCAGCTCGCGAGCAGATGAGGTCCATGAAAGGCTGGATCAAGTTTGGTCGCGTCGCGACGGTCGACGCTAAGCCCGCCTCCGCGCGGACCGAGACCCGGAAGGTTTATCTCGTGATCGCGTTTGTCCGCTGAAATACACGCGCCACACATGTACGGTACGCCCTTCAATACGGACTTTACGATCAGCAAGAGCAATTCAGGGTATCAGATGGCGCAAAATGTGTCCAAGATATGATGAGAGAGTGAAGTAGGTAACTGAGTCCAACTTGTTACTGTTTATTGTACAAGGTCGCAAGAAATGATTAATGATTAGCAGTACAAGTGCGATGGCTGTGTCCGAATGTGCTGGAGCTGAAGGCGCTGGAATAACGATATGAAAGAATGGTTATCGAGTGATCGTATCGTCTGACTGCAGAGTTTATTAAGCCAAACGAGCCACTGGTTCAAAGAGCGTAATCTAGTCGTAGATTGGGAGAGGAAGAAGTCGGTCGGTATTAAACAAGAAGTTGTTCGCGACATCCTCGCCCTCGAGGAAACGCGTCGGGTATATGACTGCGTGAACGTCAGCAAACCATCCGCTAGTACGCCGTCAGCAGGTAAAAACTCACCGAGATGCCCACAGAGCTCGCCGAGCAGTGCCTCCATCTCATCGCGCTCCTGTTTCGTGAACGCGGGTTCACCGCTATCGCTCTTCCCCTTCTTCCCCTTCTGCGTGCCCCCGCCGTTCAGGTTGCTCGCATTCGTCGTCGGGTTGGCAGTCCCATGCGCCCTGTCGCCGCTATCACTCGCGGAGTGAGGGTCCTCGTCTTTCTTTGCGAATTCCTCTGCGCGCCCTAGATGATCCTGCGTATCCTGCTCGCCGGGCGCACCCACGTCACCCGTCTCGGATGGCACGCGCCCAACCGGCTCGGGGTGGTCTGCAGTGGGCTTATTCATGCGCTCATGATGCGCGATGAACTCGATGTACTGCTTCCACGTCGTGACGAGGTCGTCGGGAACCGAATGGAACACCTTCCGGAAGATCTCCGTGTTGTGCACAGCGGCGGCAATCCACACCTGCTTATAGCAGTCGTCCGATACCGGGTCGTTGAGCATGTCAGGCGCAATCTCCGGCCGCGGTGTCGGCAGCACATATGGGCTTCCACCTGTGCCGGCCTTCAGATGCTTGCGCAGGATACTCCGCACGCGTGGTGCATCGCGCTCCTCGCCTTGAGCATCATCGGTTCCCGAGCGCGCATGCGGTGGCTCGTTATCCGTCGCGGCGTCGCGGCTCGCGTCAGCGGGCGCGCCGAACTTCTGCCCGTTCTCAGTCGAAGCCTCCGCCTGTGCCGGGCCAGACTTCTCCTCCTTCATCTCCTCCTCATTGTCTCGCGTCGATGGGCGCCCACGAGCCGGTTTACTTGGTAACCCTTCCGTGATAGCCTGCTCCTCGAGTGTAGGTACCACAGAGTCCGCAAAGCCTGGCACCTCCTCGCCGCTGCGTGTATAAGTCTTGCGCTCATCGCCGAGCCCCACGTTCGCATTGTTCAACGTTGGCACATCGCGTCTGAGGCCGACGTCTTGACCCAGACGCACAAACGCCTCATCCGCAAGGTCCTTCGTGCCCTGCGCTGCACTGCCGATCGTGTCGCCGGCGAACTGCGCCATGAGGCGCGCACGGCCGGAGTGGCCTGCATGAGCAGTAACGTCCTCGTTTCCCTGGCGCTGCTCAGCGTCCGGGTCCCAAGGGTCGACCTCGTGTTCCTCCTTCTCGGGCTTATTGGCGAGCAGATCCTCTTCGTCGAGTGCATCCACATCGATGCCGACGTGCTCGCGCATGAGACGTACGCGCAGTGTGTGCGCGAAGCGGCCGACCTTGAAGGGCTTGCCAGCCATCGTGCTGTCCACCATATCCGTGTCACGGATGACGGCCGCTAGCTCGCTATCCCGGTCGCCCCGCTGCGAGCGTTCGTTGATGTTTGCGCTGCCGATGATCGCGAGGCGGTCGTCGACGATGCAGACTTTGCCGTGGATGTAAACCTGCTCAGTGGTGAGCACGTCTCCGCGAAGCTTGCCCCAGTTGCGCAAAGAGAAGATCCCAAAGTAGTTGTCCGGCTATAAAACACGTCAATATTGTTGCGGTAAAACTTGTAAAAGGTGAAAGCGCACGTCTATGCCCTCCTTCCGCAGGCGCGAGAAGATCGAGTGCGGGCCACGGCCGATGGTCCTGTTCTGGCATTCGAGGATAAGCCGCACGGACGAGGCGTCGTTGTGATCGAGCGGGAAGGGATATCCGGGTAGCAACGGGATGACAACGCAACACCTCCACTTCGTACCCTCATGATGCGCGCGAATAATCCGTTCCACAATCGCATCACCAATCTTGTTCTCGATCTGCACGTCGCCAACCATCGTCCTGTGACACAGTATTCAATCAGTACAAGCGTGAACGGAAGAAACAAGGGCACGCACGAAGTAATGAAGAACTGATTCTCGATGTACACGAAGTGCTCCGACATCTGAATCGCCTTCAGGTACGCGTTCTGAATAGAGTGCTCGATGCGATCCGGCGTGCCCATACTCCACGGCCCACAGCTCCTGCAAATCTGCAGCTCACAGGTCCCAGTCAACCCTAGATTCGCGAGCTCTCCGGTCTTATACTCAGCAGGCGGCAGCAAGAACGGCATCTCGCGCGAGTGGTTCTTGATCCGCAGAAGGTGGTTCCACCGTTGCACGAAGTGGCGCGCGAGGTCGCGGGCGGGCTGGCCTAGGATCTGTAGTCCCGTATCGTGCCATGGCATGCGCGGCGTCGTCTTGCGGTCGTGCATGTCCTCGAATGGCTTGTTGAGCGTGTGGAAATCCTCGACGCGATTGTTGTTGTAGTCCTTCCCTGGCCAGATGACGGCCTCGGGGTCGTCCGGGTCGTCGACAAGCGAATGCTGCGGCGTATCCCAGCGTCCAAAGCAGAGGTCGAACCCGCCCATAAACCCAATCGTCTCGTCGATCACGCACATCTTCTCGTGGTGACTCCAGTAGAAGGTACCGGTCTGGAAGTGGCTCGGGCTACGTTGGACCATGATGTTTGGGTGTAGGCCCGTTAGACGCGACTTGGCGTAGTTGCTATCGACCGGTGTCGTGCGCGAGGAGACTTCCTGGTAGATGATGATGTGGATCTTCACGCCCTCTTCCGCCTTCTTCTTCAGTAGATTGTCGAGCTGGTACTTGGGCTTGTTCGGGCGGCGGAGCTGTAGCTCTGCACAGAGACAGTTAGTGATGAGCAAACGAGACATAGAGTTGGAAACGTACCAGGGGAGAGCCACCAGTCATGAATATAGATCGTCTCTTTGGCCAACAAGATCGCACGGGACAAGTTCCAGTAGTAATCCCTCCCGTCGACCAACCACTGCGCCGCGACGTTCAACCTGATCGGCGCGAAACTGTCAAACCGGTTCGTGCCCGTATAATGGCTCGTAGCGGCGACCTTCTCGAGCGCCGCAATCCACTGCAACATCTGTCTCTCGGAGCGGGCAAAGAGCTTAAGCCGCATCTGCGAGTTGACAATGTAGAACGTATGCTTTGACATCTCGCTGCTCATGCGTGATTTCTTCTTCTTCTTGCCATCCATCCCACCCGGTGCACGCTGATCTCCATCGTCTGCGATTGGATTCGTGTTGGTGCTTGGGTCGAGCATCGGCGTCGGCGGGCGTTCGTCAGACGATGATGAAGACGAAGATGAGGAAGAGGAGTCGCTTGAGGTGCGCGCGGAGGATGGGCGCGCGTGTGCATCGCCGTTGGTGTACCCGGTGTCGTGTGAGTGCCGAGGGTGTACGACCTTAGAGAAAGAGCGACGGATGGAGCTGAACATGCTCGAGCGCTCATGATGGTCGTCCGGCGGCATGAGGTTCTTGCGTTCGGCGATGTCATCGCGAACCATCTCGCCCTGCAACAGGTTCAGACCTTGGCGGTAGTACCGCGTAGGACGCTCTATGCGGAACTCGGAATCGAGCATGAAGACGTCGAAGATTGCAAGCTGTCAGCGTAGATGTTAGCGGGCGTGCTTCAGGTGAGTAAGCGAACGATGCAAACCTCGCCCGGATCGTCTACAGCGACAAGATAGCTCTCTCGCACTGCGCACCACTTCTGCTCGAGTTTGTCCTTGCGTCCGGTACCGCGACGACCAAATGACGGTCCACGCGTGCCTGAAGACTTGATACGAACGAAGCCAGCTTTATACTGCGCGCCGCCAGTTGGCGCAAGATGAATAGAGAGCGCGCTGATCTCGAGGAAACCGCACAACCGGTTTGCCGCAGGATGGAACATCTGTGTTACGATTCATATGGCGTAAAGATGCAGTGTTATAAATAAACGTACCACAGCGCGGATGAGGCCGACAAGATAGTTTTCGAGCGTCTCGCGTTGCATGCGCGCAAAGTCCGCTCGGGCGACATCCTTGCCTCCATCCTTCTGTTTACCATCCTTCTTGTTCTCCTTTTGCAAGAACTTGAAGTACGGCAGACCTGTGTACGCTATCAGAGAACGTTCGCCAAGAGATGAGACGGAAGAAAACCCACTGGTCTTAGGGAACTCGGGCATCGCTTCAACATTACGGTTATATGCATTCGACACAGTGTAATGTGCATGCAGCGACAAGAAATCGCGTAGTTGGCGGTAGATAACCCAGCGCACCGCACCGTTCGCGTACTCGCACTCGATACGAAACACGCTTTGAGCACCATGCAAAGGATGTAGACTGTCGGAGATGCGTATCCTCAGTCGATGCAGCAGCACAGGTACACGACGCTGGCCACGCTCGTCGCGTTCCATCCACAGACGTAGCAGGATGACACTGAGACCACTGGCCATGAGTTCGTCCGTGATGTTGACGTGAACGGGGTTAATCGCGCTTGCTCCAGGCGATGGGCCCTGCTGGGCAATATGCGGCAAGAGAAAGCGCAACCTATTCCACTTTGCATGAGCGTCCTTATTCGTCCCGCCACCCTGGCGCTGCTGCTTCTTCTCGTGTTCGTCTTCAGCATCCGTACGTCCATCCTCGTCATCCTTCATGTGAGGCAGAGAGCGAGCCTTGCGAAGGGTGCCCCAGAAAGAGCCCTGCCGCGGAGAAGTGACGCCAGACGTCGGCATCTCAGAACCACGGCGGACAGGGTTCACAGACTGAGAGGCACGGGCCCCGTCCGTACTAATCTCTTCAACCTCATCGCTGTTCTCCTCCTCGACACGCTCTTTCTTGCCGGCGGCAGCGCTAGGTCCCTGTTTGATGCGCGGGCTATCCGAGAAATTGAATTCCTTCTTCTCCTCGGTTGGACTTCCACGCGGCGTTTGGGAGCGTGATTCTGGCAGCCAGCGCTTGACGTCCCAGACGCTGGAGCTGTTGCGTTTATTACGGCGCTCAATCGCAGCCTCACGCTCGCGTTCGCGCTGTTCGGGGTCGTTGTAGTTTATGGCGTCCCTGTAACGCTCTGGCTGGTCGTGCGCAGTCCAATCCCAGGTCTCTGGCCGATCCTCGCTTTCAGCCTCAGAGATCTGGCTATGGGCTTGCTCGAGTGAGGTAAACCGTGCAGCCGGACGGGAGTTGAAGTAAGAGAGTGAGCGAGGTGGGCCAGACGGCGTGAGCATGCCTGGGCTAGGACCAGAGAACGAGTTACGCGCGCTTTGGGAGCGCGGTATGGGTCCCGAGTCAATCGACGACTGGCGCGTCGGGTGTGGCAACGACGACTGGCGTTGAGGCGGTTGAGGCAGTTTGCCCTTCTTGTTCTCCTTGTCCGACGGCTGTTGCACCAGCACAGGAGGCGCACCGTCGCCATTCTCCTTCGGCGACCCGGCGTCGGCGTGACCATTCGACTCGCTGCCGGGGCCGTTCTGTGGGTGCTTGGCACGCTGAACAATCTCGGCCAGGGAGGCCATGATGGGAGGAGGGAAAGAGTGAGATGACGAGCCGCGCAGAACCTGGCTGTCTTGGGTGTATAGAGCAGAGTTGAGCGTGACGTCGTCGTGCTGCTCTGCTTCAAGTTGATATCGTGACGGTTCCTGGAACACGCCTCTCGCGTCGCGAGACGCGTTGTGGCACAGGCTTCTCAGTCTACTTTGCTTCTCACTCTCACCATGCTGGAGGGTGTATACATATACGACTGAGATGATTAGTCTTCCCTTGAGGGCACCTGCCAATGCTCTACAGCGTCCCAAGGCAAAATCGGAACTGCTCTTGGCCTTGCAACCACTCCACGATGCCAAGGGCCGAGCTCAGGCTCTCGGCCCATGACATCCATCGCGGCTGGATGTGCGCTTTCGTATGTACCGGCAGGTTGCCATGCCACTTCCCCGCCTTATATGCTAGAGAGCTTGAATGTGCTACGCGCCGTGTCTCAAAACAAGATGGACGGGGATTGAATATTGAGATCTCAAAGGCAATTCATGATGCATGATCAACAGGCTGCACGTGGTCCTCGAATTCGAATCTCAATCGCAGTTCCCCCGACTTGGTTCTTCACAACCACAACCACCGCCGTTTACGCGCTCATATGCAACCGTTAGAAGACTGCCGATTCGAACATTACGATGTAGCATGACTTGCACGCTGCTGCTGATCTCCTACCTCTCTTCGACGATCTCCCTCCTCGGGCTGCGTAAAGCCTTGCTGCTATCACGGGTCGCACAAACTACCGAGGGCAGGGCTCTGTTCGGTATATATCCCGGTGGTAGACCGGTTGGAACATGTCCGCATCATTCGGCACCGGGTTGATCTTCACACAAAGCACATGCGGCCGTTGTTCACAACCTTCTGTACGCGTCTGGATGTTCACGAGACTCGAACATGACATCGCATGTCCTCAGTCTGCTTCCACCGCCCGCGTGCACACTCGCAGTTCTAAGCTGGTCGTTCCTTTTGCAAGTGCTCTAGCACGTCCTTTCTATCTTCTTGGCCCGTTGCGTCACAACAGCTCGGGCGTACTGCCGACGCAGTGGCAGTCTCATTTCTTTGGGCACACTCCGGGTATCTCTTCCTCTTTGCATCATGAACAACCTCGGCGTCCCTTTTCGATGCGAATACGCCTGTATAGGCTCGGCTCAAAGCCAGCGGCGATCATTCATTGATGTTGCTTACTTGATACGGAGAACAGCGCCCAAAGGCCGAGTTTTGTTGGATAACCTGGCCAGATCCCATGAGATGCCACGGATCACGAAGGCGCATGGTACACCGAGGCAGCATGCGCTCACCTCTACGGAGTCCTGCTCATACGGTATAAATACTGACGACACTGAGCTTGCATCTGCCAGCGCCCTGTGTTGCTATTCTCCTCGATTCACAGTCTACATCTGAGCTAGTGATCATGCGCTTCGCTCTTACACTCGTCTCAGTCGCGGCGATCGCGGCGCGCTCTGCGTGGGCCAAAGCCGTGTTCGCTCATTTCATGGTACGCTCTTGATCTCCTCTATTCACGTATAGTATCTCACCTTTCTTCAAGGTGGCGAACACAGACTCCTTCAATGAGGCGCAGTGGCGGACTGAGATCTCGGCAGCGAAGGCCATTGGCATTCAGGGCTTCGGTACGTTCTCACTGCGCCGCTCGACCCGAGTCTGACTCTTTCGCAGTCCTCAACACCGCCGGCAACTCGTATGAGCCCAACCAGATTAGCACAGCGTATAGCGTAGCCGAATCGCTGGGTGGCTTCAGCTTCTTCTATAGCTTCGACTTTGCGCACCCCTGGAGCGTCTCGGAGATGGCCTCTTACATCTCTGCGCATGCGGGGAGCACGGCGACATACAAGTGGAACAATGCTGTTCTCGTTTCTTCGTTCAGCGGTCAGGACAACGGCAACTCATTCTGGGCGAGCCTCAAGAGCACGCTGAGCTCCGAGGCTATTACCATCTCGCTCGCTCCCGCGTTCATCAGCTACCGTGACCCAGGCCAGGCTCAGACTCTGCTTAACAACTTCCCGAGCATCGACGGTTTCACCAACTGGTGGTCGTGGCCGGCGGATAACGGCAACCTGCTTACGACGCAGACTGACCTTGCTTACCAGTCTGCGGTCAAGTCTTCGCGCACTGGACCCTTCATCATGGGTACGTCCATCGGCCCTCAGGATCAGACCGCGCGACTTACAACCCTGTAGCTGTCTCGCCTTGGCAGTTCAAGAACCTCGGTAGCTCTGGTGGCGACACTGGTAACGATTGGGTCGAGCTTAGCGACACCCTGATCAAGTACCGCTGGGAGCAAGCCATCAACGACGTTAAGCCGGATATCGTCGAGTGCGCGCCTCTTTCCATCCCATACCCGCTCAATATGCTTACATCTCGCTACCAGGATTGTGACATGGAACGACTATGCTGAGAGCCACTATATTGGCGCGCTCAACTCGAACGTGTACATGGATGCCGATGCGCACGCGTACGTCGACGGCGCGGACCACACGCCATGGCAGATTATCATGAAGTATTACATCTCCTGGTACCTCAACGGTGCCGCACCGGCCGTCACGGTCAGCCCTTCTCCTATGTTGCGCGATCTCTTGCTCAATACGATCTCCCAATCTCAACAGAAGGACCAAGTCGTAGTCTGGTACCGCCTCCATCCCAAGGGAGCCGTCTGCAACACGGGAACTCTCCCTCGCAACTCTCAATACCCGGCCGATGCCGTCTTTGGCTTCGCCCTGCTCACGAGCGCCGCGACTGTCACGATGGACATCGGCTCGAACAACCACGCCGAGTGGAACGCGCCGGCGGGCGTGAGCATCGGCTCCGTGCCGTTCCCAACGGACGATAACCAGATCCCGTACATCCAAATCGAGCGGAATGGCGCTGTGGTACAAAGCGGGTACGGTGCGGCGACTTGGAGTAAGAGTTGCCAGACTTACAACTTCAACCCCTTCGTTGGTGTGATTCCGAACTGAGGAGTTTCGTCAACGCACTTCTGAAGTTTCTTGGGTTGTATGTGATAGTGGAATGTTGTATTGTCATTTGGTTCATTGCTCTGGTCTACTTATGCATAGTCAAACTCAGCTTGCTTTACCGCGTAGCGCGGCCGCTTCTTTTCCGGCCTTCCTTCCAAACACGGCACCCGCCGTTAGCCCGCTCCCTCCTGGGTAATTCCCGTACCACAGCCCGCCTACCATTTCACCTGTCGCGTACAAGCCCTGAATCTTCTTCCCGTCCTTGTCCACTACAGCCGCGGTCTCAGGGTCAATCCGCACACCACCAAACGTGAACGTGATGCCGCATGCGACCTTGATTGCTAGGAGTGGGGCGCTGTCAAGTGGAAGAGCCCAGTTGGACTTGGGAAGCGGCAGCGCACTGCCAGTGGACAGAGCATCCTTGACCGCCGGATCCCACTTGGCAAGCACATTCTCTGCGGCGCCAACCGCACTGTTGTACTCCTGAATCGTGCGCAGAAAGGCACCCTTATCCTCAAGCCCCTCATCTCCCAGCTTCTCTGCAAGCTCCTCGATACTATCCGCCCACACCTTCTTCGCAACATCATCTCCATACTCCTCATCCCTCAACCACTTCGTAACTCGTTGATCGTATATCTGAAAGGCGTAACCGCCAGGTTGCTCCAGAATGGCACGTCCGAATGCTGCGTACGTGTAGTTGCGGAAGTCCTTGCCTTCGTCAACGAAGCGCTTTCCGCGCGCATTGAGCATTAAGCCGAGAGGGTAGCCGCTCTTCGTATACTGGTTGCTCAGTATACGGTCACCCGTGTCCCGCGCGGCGTGGGCATCCCAACAGGTACTGTGGCACCCTTCCCAGTCACCCGCAAGTGCGGCGCCTGCCCCCTGTGCAATGGCAATACCATCTCCAGTGTTGTACGGCGTGCCTCGAACCTGAAGAGAGGGTCATGGAGCACGGAGTGGTGCAAAGCAAGCACGGACGGACGTACGCGAGCCTCTGACCAGCCTTTGCCGAGATTCTCTTCCCGCTTCTGCACACTGGCTTCGTATCCACCTGCAGCTAGTATCACCGCCGAAGTGCGCAGCGTCTGCCGCTTTCCCTCCCTCTCTACCACAATCCCGCGTACGCATCCATCCTCCACCACAAGATCGACAGCGGGTGCCTCGAACCAGCTGATCACGCCCGCTCTATCGAGAGCAGCACGATCACTCGCAATGAGTCCTTTGCCGCCATCACGCGTTGCGAGTGCCATGCCTCCCCAGAACCGCTGCACACCGTCTATCTCATACGCCTGCCGATTGAATGACAACACAAAGTCAACACCGACTTTCTCCTTCAACCACGCTATCGCATCCCAGCTCTCATCCACCACCTCTCTGACGAGAGCCTTGTCATTCCGCCCGGACCCCATGCGCATGATATCTCCAGTGAAGTCCTCGGCGGTGTAGGGCGGCACATCGATCTTTGACGCCTTCTCAGCGGGCACATTCGATACGAGCGGGAGGAGCGATTGCAGGCCTCCGTGCGCTGTGCGGTGCGCGCCTGCTGTAAAGTATCCGTTGCCGCCAGCCCATTCAGCGGGGCACTTGTCAACGATGAGCACACGAGTGCCGGGCACGCCCGCCTCAACGGCGGCGAGCGCGGCGCAAGAACCGGCATGGCCAGAGCCTACTACGATCACGTCCCAGTCCAGAGTAGAAGCAGTCGACATGAGAGGTTGAGTGATGTGCTGAATCTCCGCATTGCGACGATGAGCAAGTTTATCTAGCGTGAGTCGAGTCCAATCGAGTCGCGCAACTCCGAAACAGAGTCATGAGGCCAGAAGGCGGGAAACTATTGAAGCGACGAAAGACAAGCATATCAGAGCTACATACTGCTAAGCGCATAGCGTTGGCCTTGCATACTCCGACAAATATTGAGTGTTGGTAAAGATGCATGTCACGACAAGTTCGCCAAGGCAGCAGACAAGCTTGAAGGACCTTGAAGGAAGCGCAGACTCGCGCCGACATCTCCGATCACGCGTTCCGCAACTGCCTGTCAACAACCTTGACCTGGACACCCACCCTCGACTCTCGTCCAACAGATCTTGCCGTATCATCTACCTCTAAATATGCAGGGGGCATCGCCGCGACAGCACATTGCGATCATTGAAGCGATCCTGCCTCCTGAACTCATCTGCACTATCTTCAAAGAGTGTGCCACCTCACATGAGGACCTCTATTACCTTCGCTGGACCAAACTCCTACTCGTCTGTCGCCGTTGGCATGACATTGGTGTATCTACTCCGAAGCTCTGGAGCTTTGTAGAGTGCAGGTTTGCCGCCGAGCGAGCGCCTCACAGAATACCGAACCAGGACCAACTCCTGCGCATGGTGCGGAGGATTGATGCCCAGCTTCTACAAGCAGGCACATGGCCGTTGACCATCATGCTTGATTTTCCTGAGCACTCAATATGCAATGATACCCACCCAAAGTTCGCAGGGCTGGGCCAACTGGATACAATGTTCGGAGCGTCGCGCTCTTTGCAGTCGCTGACATTACGGGGGAACTGCGACGACGTTCAGTGGGTCATGAAGAATGTCACTCGCAACAGCCACACCCAGCTACAGCAATTATCTGTCTCTGTCTACCCTTCGAAGACATTGCAATCTGCTGTGGCATGTCCAATGCCCGATCACATGCCGCTGCTCCGAACTCTACAGTTTATGAATCACCGCCCCAGCCTAGCATTCATCAGCGATTTGCGAGTTTTAACATTGATCATGGATGAGAATCCTCTGTCGTCCATTATTATCATTGACGACGAGTTATTAGCTGTGCTCGCTCGTTGTCCGCTCTTAGAAGCACTCCATCTCTCTGACACTGGCCGCACATGTCAGACTCTACCTACTCTATCAAGTGGATCTCTTACATTTTCGCATCTCACGTCACTCGAGATCACGTCGGCCAGCGCGTCTTCAATGGCGCAAGCCCTTGGATTCATTGATGCCACTCATCCCTCCGCGCGAGTAACGCTACGCATAAAATCGCCATTACCGCCGGATGCTGCTTCGATGGAGGCTTTGACGATCATTCAAAGTTGGCTTATCCGGCATTGTGTTCATCCTGACGCACCCATTATTCATCTGTTATCCATCGTCTTTCACTCCGAAGGAGATGCGTCCGTTATCACCCGCACAGATGCGGGCTATAGAAATTCAGTCACCCCAAGCGGAAACCTGGTTCATACAGTGGACACGCGCAGTGGTCCCGCTTTTGCCGCTTTCAGATGCTCCAGACTCAAAGAGCATGATTATCTGACTGCCTTCCTCGAGGCACTGCCATTGCAGGCTGTTACACATATAGATACTAGGCCAAATGACATTCTCTGGGAGTATCAGCCATTAGAATCAGAATGTTGGCGTGCCATCTTTGCACCTGGAATGCTACCCTCTTTGACAACCTTGATCTTGCCTGTGTCATGCCACGAATCTCAAAACAACGAACATATAAGCGACGTGGTCTCCGAGCTAAGAGCCTGTCTAGATGTTGGACAGCGATGTCCCGTGGGACGTATTGTTCTCGATCTCACTATGGGCCAGGACTGGGTTACCGATGACGGGTGTCATTATTGTGACACATTGTCTGGCCGAAATTGTGTATCTTGGAAAATTAGTCGTCTATTTCTCAGCTATCTCGGTGATCTTTGCGTCGAGGCCAAGTGCCAGGGGACTCCATTGAGTGTCGTGGAACTGATCAACGACGATACGTGGAACATGCTCTTGGATAATTACCGTACAAAAATACACTCTAATCTCACTGTCGGCCTTATTCTGAACAGTGAACTCTATCGTGAGCCGCCGAAAAGCCATGGTCTTACCCTTCGACAATCCAGAAAGTTAAAGCGGGTTCCATATCGGTGAGGTATGTTAGATATCCCTAAGACATATACTTCTATTTCCTAATATAAATGTTCTTAGAGTCACAAATCTATCGCCACTAGTATATTCCCGTGGCAACGTCGCGCGCCGGCCGGGGCATGAGAAGGCTTGGGATGCAGAGGAATAGCAGCAGTCGCTAGCAGCAGGGGAGATCGGTAATCGCACGTGTCTGACCGCCTGTGTTATTTAAAGGGTCGCTAGTCACTAGTCACTGTGAATGTAACTTTGTCCCAGACAAACGTAGGGAAGTAAACTGAGTCGTAAACCATCAAAAGAGAATATAGAAAGTAGATCGCAGTATTCTGTATATATTTAGATCCAGGATGGGGTAAGATGGTGCGGGGAACGGGAACGTATGATACTGATGTCTGTGGGATGAGGGATTGAGGGATATGAGTGATGCGTGCGGGGTAACGAGTCGAGTCAAAGAGACAAAGATATGCAAGCTAGATCAACAAGCCAGTAAAAACAAGAATGAAACAGAGGCGGGAAAATCACGAACTCAATCGTCTACATATCCGGACAGAAGGAACTAGAGAACGTGAAGCAAGAAACACGAAGGCCGTAGCTCTAGCAATACACATACAATCAAGAAATCACAGTATAGATCAGTCAAGTCACAACCCCAGGCTATGGTCCAGCGTCGGCCAGAAGCAGACTCAATCGACTGACATTCGCCCGCCCAAGATCGCTCTTCGCGTCTTCGGGCAACCTCAACATCCGCCCGCCAGCCTCATCTGCATCGCCCTCGCCTCCCCGTGTCTCGATGCCAGCAGCCGTAGCAGGTCTTCGCCTAGGCGGCGGCGCAAGCGCAGTGATGGGACCTGTATCGCTTCCACTGCCCGGTGTATGCGTACGAGGTGGAGGGCGACGCGCTGAGCGTGGCGGACGCGCGGGCGCACCAGTAGGCGAAGATGGTACACTCTCGGCCCCGGATGTGAAGTCCATACCCATCAAGTCCAAATCCTGCTCCCGCTCCGCCCGCTCCCTCTCCATCCTCTCGCGCTCAGCATCGGCAGCAGCCTCAGCAGCGAGTGCGACGCGCGGGTCCGTGATGCGTTCCGCGACACCTGGCGATCCAGGCCGAGAAGTATCACTGCCCTCCGAGCGCTGTAGATCCGCGACGCGCGGTGGTGGGGGATGCAAAGGTAGAGCCTGCGAGTCTGCACGTTGACGCATCAAGCTGGGTGCCATGGCTGGATCGCCGTCCAGTGCTCGAAGAAGATTAGGCGCCAGTAAGATAGGACCGCCGTTGGAATCAATTCCTCGCATGAACTCAGACTCCGTAGGTCCGTCATGGGGCTGGCGAATGATAATTGGTGTATCGTACCCCGATGACAGGTCGACCTCGCGCTTCAGGCTCGGTCCTAGCATCGTCGGTTCATTCGCTGGCTCCGCAGTGGAATCTGATGGTGAGGGAGTCGTAGCTCTGGACGGCGTAGCGCTGTTGTTAGAACCGAACATGCGCAAGCGCTGTACGATAGAACTAGCAATAGTCGGGCTCTCCGGCGGCGCAGGCGGCGCATCAAGCGTCGCCATCCCAAGCCCACGCTTCGCATCGAGCGAGCTCCTTCTCGCATGTCTCTCGCTCGACGTATTCTGGCGATGCTCCGTCATCGTCAGAGATCCCCTCTTCGGCTCAAAGTGCCACGACCCGCGCTTCGACTCGGGAGGGAGCGAGCCGCGTTTCGACTCTGATGGAGGAGGTGGTAACGGCCCGCTGGGAGGCGGCCGTGCGCAAGGTACATCTGCGCCGGAGCTCGTTGTTCTCCTATGCGGTTTTTCCTGCCCTGATACAGCCGATGCAGTTGTCGATGGTGGCTTGCCGTGTAAAGATAACCTGAGCTTCGAGCCCGCTTTGACCTGCGCAACGGCCTGCGACGCACTGGGTGCGCCAATCAATGAGAAAGAGCCACTCGCAGACACGGCGCCAGGTGCGGTACCGGGACGAGCAGACATGCTGCGTGGGCGAAGCTCAGGTCGAGGCGGATCTGAAGGCGTTGGCGGAAGGGCGGTGTTCGGTGCGGGACGCTGAGGCGGAGGCATGCTCTGACGGTTGCGCGTGGTGCCTGTTGGAGAAAGAAGGCTGCCTGTGCCGGAGTGAGGATACGAGTATGTACTGGCACCGGATCCTGATGCTGTCGGCTGGTGTGTATGAGAGTTGAAAGAGTGCGAGAGCGAAGAGGACTCGTTCGATAGGGACGCGCTTGCAGCACTCGAGACTGAGGCACGTTTGAGGGCGAGGATACCCGGTAGCGTGCGGTGGCTCGTCGTACTCGTGCTGGCGCGACTAGACGAACGCACTGGCACTTGGGACTGCTGTTGTGGCTGACCATCAACAGCCGCGTATGGGTGCCGCTGCGGGGGAGAAGCAGACTTTGCACTGAGTGTGGCGAGCGCGGACTGGCGCGACCACCGCCGTCGGTCAGAAGCACCGCCCAGTGTGCTGACTGAAGAGACAGAGTTAGCGCGCTGCTTATTAGGCTCTGTCGGTGATTGCGGAAGCGGTGTGGGTGGTGTGTGAAGGACAGGTGTGAGGCTGGGCGAGTCTTCCACAGGTGTGAGCGCGCGAGCGTCGCCGAAGGAGCTGTTGCCAAAGGTGTAAATCCGGCCGTCGCGTTCAAGAGGTTCCGGCGCACTTGATGTATGCGTTCGCCGTCGGTTTGGTGGAGGACCCAACGGCGGAGGTGACATAGCACGGGTAGACAGAGCGTCCTCGTAATCGAGGTCTACACTGGTGCGGTTATGGACAATGCGTCGAGCGTACGGCGTCTCATGAGCCATGATGCTATTCGCAACTGAGGCGAAGCTATCTGCCGTTGGGCTTACTGGATGAGAGTCGTCGGTCGATGCGATGGAGGTCGCACGAGAGAGGGAACGCGGGCGAGAATTACCGAAGAGGCCCTTGAAGGATATCGTAGGCCTTGGACTGTTCGGGCGAGTTGAAGATGTTGAAGAAGTCTGGCTTTGTGACGACTCGGACGGTGCTGGGCGTGCACCCATGCCCTGCATGCGCATCGAAAGCACAACGTCAAGGTCACCGCGTGGCTCGCTCGGCGAGGCGCCATAGCTGTTGCCGAGCCCTGCACGTACAGAGCTGCTCGCGGTCAGAATAATTGTCAGATATAATCACGCGCCACACATACCGCTGTCCGAGTACGGCAGCCTTGATGGCACCGATCCATGCGCGGGACTCCTGAGCGTCGACGATTTGGAGCCACATCATCGTCATTCCAGACTCTTCGCCGTTCAACTCGCGTCGGCGAGCACCGACATCGTGCCCGCCAACCTTGACGACGTGTGCTCGCCCGCTGACGTCCTCGTCCGCAACAAACACGACTGAGCGCTCGTCAATGGCTAGACGCTCAAGCTCGCGCTCACTCCCGCTTCCAATGCGAAACACGTGCAAATGTGAGGGCGCTCCCCCGCCGGTGCGCGAAGTCGTGGGCGGGCCCGTCAATACGACCGCACGGGTCTTCCACTGATGCGCCAGCGCACGCTTGAAGAGCGACGGCGGCGGATAGTGCTTCGGCAACGCCGTCTGCATGACTATCAGCGGCACCAGGCTCGCCTTGGTCGCCGGGAATGCGGGAAGCGTCGGTGTCACGGGCGCTTGTATTCGGACTTCGGTCCCCTGCTCGTCGTCCCCTTCCTCGCCCTCGTGCTCCTTCTCGCTAGACAACCTTCCCGGTACTGGCAGACCCAGCTCCAATCCCAGACTCTGTGCTGCAGCATCCCTCAGCCTATTTCGCTCCTCCGCCTCTTCGGCATCCGCCGCTCGTACAGCCACCTCCTTCGTCGGAGACGGTGGGCGTGTATTCGCCCGCGCTTTGCGTCGACTAAGGCGGCCCGCGAGCGCACCGGACGCCGCACCGAGCAAGCTGGCACGATGTCGGCGCGGGAGGTTCGGGGGCTGTTCGCTGCCAGATGCGGGGCCGACGAGGCTCCAGTCGAGGTCGAGGACGGCGGAGGATGTATTGGTGGTTGTGCTCGTCGTGCGCGCGCGTGGGTTTTCGCGTGCCTCGCGCATCATGGAGCCCAGTGTCGGCGTAGGCGTGTTCGCGCGCGGCTCAGAGGGGGTCTGGCTTTATGTATCAGTATCTGACTGCATCTTTGCGTCGTGGCCCGCGCTCGTGGGTGGGCCATCAGAGAACCCCGGCCGCGAGCAAACAGACGCCGAAGCAGTAGTTTAGTTTGATTAGCAGAAAACACTTACCCTAAACTCGCTGTCTGGATGTTGTATGAATGCCGGAGAGGAAGCACGCGAAGAGGTGCTGGCAGCGGTAACCCAGTTGAGCGAGGGGAACATCGCTTGCTTTCGTGCTTCTTTTAGCTACAAGCGCGGACTCTGCTCATCGAGGAAGAAGTAGACAACGCGGTTCGCGACGAGTGCGGGATTGGCACAAACTCAATTCCGTTTCATTTACCAGGCACGTCCAACGTCGCGGACTCCGAAAGAGCTGCCCAGAGCCCGACGCCGGCGGGCGGCCACCTCATAATTTCCGCAGCTTACCACACCGGCATTAATCTTGTGTGATCACCTCCGAGCCTATTAAGTTGCTTTACTCGCGTCCGACGTTGTCGCTAACGAACTCGTCGGAGAGCTGCCACTGGTATTTTAGGTATTCCGAGACGATTCAGTCGAGCATCTAGACAGCCACGGCGGCTCAAAGCGCGGAGATTCCTCTTTCGTCCCATTCCGTGTCTCGCCACAATGCCCATGGTGGTCCGGTGCCTGGTAAATCCTCCGGCCACGCCGAACCTGGCAACGCACGATGCCTCCATCCTGCCCTGGCCCTGTTCGCGGCTTCCGGGGAAACTTCTTGCTGCTCTCGTATGACTGTACGCGTAACTTGAACCTGCACAGCGTCGCCACTACGTCTCAAGTTGACTGCTTCTCACTCGGCGCATCTCTGGTCGGATGTACAGTTGGTGATGGAGGGGCTTGGAACTTTGACGGAACTCTACAAGGCCTATACAGCTTTTGAGCTGCGTATATGCGCGTCGCCAGTACTCGTGCCGTGGGCTTCCGTAGGCTGTCCCCCTTCACCAGCTCTCAATGCGACCAGTGCGCCTTGATCATCATTGTCGAAATCCGAGCGCGACGACTACCACCTCTAACTTGACTCAACTTAGACGTCCCCTTCAAGCATTCTCGACTATACATCCTCATGCATCGCCTCACCATCGATTCAAACATACTCGCACGAATCGCATCTTCGCCAGTCGTGCCTCCGACCATCCCAACAACTGATCATCTCCCCCCGACTTCCAAACACAGTTTCCCCTTCCCACATCCATTTTCCTCACACGACCTACGTACCCATATTAGGCTACGTTCTCTCGTCATACGTCAGCGCGGCCAACCCGGAACAGTGTTTCTGACCAGAAGATACTCATTGATTATCTCTACATCGACCCTCGGCCGTATCATCTTCTTGTCTTCTGGCATCTAAGATCGCTTTCTTCAGTCGTGATGATGCGTATGTATACGCCGGAAGTGCCCAGATGGTTCGTCGGGGTTGTGTCTTGATGAATTGGATACCAATACAAGAGCGAGGCGTGTTTATGGAACCTTCGATGTTTAGTATCTTGTAAAGAAGAGTTAAAATCATTAGGAGGAAAAAAACCGAAATACCTCAAAACAGAGTGGACATATCCGGAATTGAACCGGACACCTCCCGCATGCTAAGCGGGCGTGATAAACCAACTACACCATATGCCCTTAGCAAATGACGTGTTTTGGTTATGTTGATAGGCTCTCTATCCAGCAATTACTGCCAGCAGGGAGTCTAACGAGTCGTGTGTGTACAGCATGCCTGCAGTCCAAGCCTCAGTACTAAGATCCAGTATCTGTGGTTCTCTACACATCTGTTCATACTCTCCCTAAACACACTTCCCGCGTGCCGGATGTATACTATCCAATATTGAGTTCAACCTCAAGCCTAACCACTTTTCTCCTTTTCGCGCCTCCGCTTCTCTTTCTCCCTCCTCTTCTCAGTCCTCTCCGCCAGTCTCGTATCCCATATGTCCCACCTGTCGGTTCTCTCACCAATCCTCACCATACTCGGCGCAAACGCCTCCTCAAGGCCAGGCGCGTTCTTGAACCATTCTGGCGCCTCGTCAGGCAGCGGCGGCCACGTCGGGATCAATGTCGGGTGCATCTTCCTGAGCTCCTCAACCGTGTATGTTCTCAAAGGACTCCGTCTGCGCTTCAAAGAGGGCGTGGGCGGTGGACGGACCGCTGACATCCGCTTTGCGCGGGGATAAGTGGGAGCATTGTCCAAGCTGAGTGCGGAGAATGTCGAAGAGATCGTACGGCGCGACGCGCTCTTGAACCTTTCCTGCACCGGCAAAGGCTTATCTTCGTCATCGCTGGGCCCGAAGAGTGATGAGAAGCCTGATGGAGACCGCGACGTATGCAAATCCACATTGTCAAACATTGGAGCGGGGTCATCGACTTGCATCGTATCATCATCGCTACCCGTCGCGGGCGGCGGGCGAGCAGCTGGATGCTTCTTCACCGGGCGAGGACGAGGTCTACGAGGCGCAGGTGCCTCGACTTCTTCTTCGTCGTCTGCGAGATCATCTGGCGGAGGATTGATTTGTGAACGGCGAGCGACGGGGCTCGGCGACCTTCTCCGCGCGGGCGATGCTGCGCCCCTTCCACGCCCTCTACCGCGCGGAACCTGCGCCTGTAGTGGTAGCCCACCTCGCGCACCAGCGCCTCGTCCGTGTACTGCTCCTCTGCCCCGAGGAGCAGGTGGAATGAACATGCTTCCGCGACCTCTACCTCCACGTCCACGCTGCTGCCCGGTTTGCGCAGCACCACGTCGCACTCCTGCATTACCTCGAACCCATTCCTCCAGTGTGATTGCGCCACCGGTTGAGCGCTCGCTCGCGGTTTCACCACGGTACGGAGGACGCGCCCAGGCGCCAAACTCGCCATCCGAGCTCGAAGCCTGATCTTCTCCTGCTGTTCGATAACCTCGTGTGTTATTCAATGGCGTTGGTCGCTGCACTTGGTGTCCTGCTGCTCTGCGCGAGCCCGGCAGTGTCGCTGGTTCAGGTTGATCGGCGTCCATTCTGCGAGTACCGTGTTAGTGACAATTAAAATGAATGTCGGCTTGAGCAACTCGTACTCATCGTGCATATCCAAGTCGTTGTCAGGCATAGCGGATGCGACTTGCATGCCGGGAGTCTTGTTCTCCAGAGCCAGTCTCTGTGCGCGAAGTTCGTCCTGGTGGGCACGTATCATGGCTTCCTTGACCGAGGGACTGAGTGGCGTTGGCGAGCGTCCGCGAGCATCAGGAGGGGGAGAAGGCGCAGGTGCATCAAGTGGCATAGGTGGAGAGGGTACCCGAGGCGGATTGCTTCGCATCACAGCGTTATGAGGACGGTATGAGTATTGCCTGAAGGGACGAGGACGAGGAGGGGATGGAGAACGACGAGGCGGGACGTAGCGCGGCAGCTGACGGGGCGCAGAGGAAGTTCTTCGCGACAGCAACTGAGACGGTGGTCCTAACGGTGCAGCCAGGGTAGGCTCTAGGGATCCTGGTATCGCTGGCTCTCGGGAGCCCGAAGCTAGCCCACTGTTCGCCTGTGGCATACTGTACGAGTTCCGGCGATTCAAGTAAGGCACGTTTTGAGAGACCTTTGCACTGGCTCGTTTCGCGTCCTCGTCATCATCCGAACTAATCACATGCGGTGGGGCATCTGGACCCAAAAACCCCGGAATATCTGGAGACTGCGTTCGGACGCGTTTACGAGGAGAACCGGGGGAACGGTCCCACGGACGGTCATCTTCGGCGCGCGGCGTCTTCCTCGACGCTTTAAGTGGTGGACGGGAACGAGAAGTCGAAACATCGGCATCGGGTTGAGCTAGAAGGGTTTGCGAACCAGAGCTAGCGGCACTCGGCTCGTGTCCGCGCATTCGTACCTAGAGTATCTCGTGAGCAAGATTCAATATACGAACGAATTCTGACCCACGGATGCAGTCGAATGAGCCAGGTGTGCAGGACGCGCGTAAGGTTGAAAGGTACTTGGCCCACCTCCGAGACTCTGAGTGCGAGGCATTCCCGCAACATGAGGTTGAAGAGGAGGTTCCGGCGCCCGCCCATATATCTCGTCGTCTGAATTCAAACGTGATGGGTTGCTTGGCCCTGCTTGTCGATTCTGGCGCACAAGCGATGGCCCAGTCCTGGGTTCGGCAGTCACAGAACGCGACGGTCCAGATACTGCGAGTATCTGTACTTCGTCCGAGTCTGACTCGGCCTGAGCCATGGCTCTCAATCTGTCGGCTTCTGTCTATTGCAAAAAAGTCATTCTAAACGAATGTACAAGGCAGGGAAGAAATATAATTCACCTGGCACTTGGTTCTAGAGCAGGCCCAGTACTTGGAGAACGAGTGATCGGTCAGTTGTTTCTCGCGAAGCTTCAGGCCATCCTCACGACAACCTGCAAAGTCGGAGAAATGTTAAGCTGGCGATCGAAGATGACCGAGTTCAAAAGCTAATAAAAATGTGCTGTACATATATATTCGGATGCAGACTATCAAATGGATAGCCTGCCGCGATGATGGTAAGCCAGACAGAGATGTCACGTACGCAGATGCCACACGCGCTTGCAGTTCACGCATTGAACGAAACGTGCTTGATCTTCTTTGTCTTTAGTAATGCATTTTTTACCAGCCGCACAGATGCCTTCTAATCTCGGAGCGTCCGCTTGGGGGGTCATGGTAGGAGGCAAATGAGCGTAAGAGGCCAGAAGCAATGCCGCCACCACACGAGCGAGTTCACTCTGCCACGCTAATCACGATCACGTGTGTTCATGCTATCATATTACAAGCGAGATAATACAGGGTTCAAGAGGTATCCAGACAAGATAGGTGAACAAGAGATATGTACATTGTGATCTTGAAACGGGGTATCATCCATATCGCTCCTGAGTGGCCGATCAAGGCTCAACTACTACCAGAGGGAGCTCGGCGTCCAGCACGTCTACCTCTAACAATGTTCGCAGCTCTGCGATAAGCCGCTCCCTTCCCAGGTATTCACACCCCACCAGCCTCAGCTTCTCGAGGACTCCCTTCCGGGAGTGCGCGAGTGACTCTAACGGACTGTCCAGGTAGGCAGGCTCAAAGAAGTCGACCACCTCCAGCGTTAGCTCTCGCAAGCGAGGAAAGAGAACGTCGGTGGGATCGGAATTAAGAGCGGTACACATCGCCCAGCCGAGAGCGCGAGATACGTTGACGCTCTCCATGACGTCAAACCGGCTGAGCGCGTTCAACATGAGCTCTGGCAACTCCTTCCAGGATGAACTTCTACTCGACGGCGCGACAGGAAAGCGCAACTCGATGCTTTGCAGCGATGGCGATGAAATGGCGTCACTAGTGACCTGCACAAGTCGTTGGTAATCCCAGACTGGAGAACCCGAGGGTAATATGAAGATGTAGATGTCCGGCTTCCCAGCCGCAGTGCTGGACACTGAAACCTCGAGCCCGCGCCCATCGCTCGCGAAAACCATTGAGTGTGGATACGACCAACGGGAAATGCACTTGACGACGAGCGATTGTGCGCGACTGGACTCGTCCTCCTCGGAATTGCTGACCATGGAGCACTGAACATCCAGCGTAGCCGTTGACGGAAATGTAGCAACTTCCATAAAGCGGGAGATGGCGGAATCCGCGTCAACGAGCTCTAGACTCTCCAAGGAAGGGAGAGTGACCGGCTCGAGGCCAATAATCTCGCCTCGCGGCAGACAGTGCTTCAGGACCAGTGTACGTAGATTTGGTGCAACGCGTAGGGTGCCATAGACGTCGCGAGTGCGCGGGTACTCTTGACTCGACTGGCGCAAGCAGATGGAGAGGTGCTTAAGAGATGGTATGTGAGGCGGCAACGTGGAGAGGAAGACGCCGTCCAGGCGAAGTTCGCGGATACCCGGTGCGTCGACTTGGAAGAGCGATCGTGGTATAGTGAAGGGCCAGTCCTCATTTGGACCGGGATTGCGGTCCGCTTGCATGGAGAGCACCTCCAACTGCGCCGCCGGCTTTCGAAGTCGAGCCAACACGGCGCCCAGCGTCTCTTGTGCTCCGCTGAGCTCGACGACGCGTACTCGATCAAGTACGTCTGCGAGGAAGTCCGTTTGTGTGAGAACGTCGGATCCTCGCGTCCCATTATAGATTGCATGACGAACGACGAGCCCCGCGGTTTGCGAGCGCTCGAGGGCCAGACGAGCCCAGTTCTCCCCCAGAGAAAACGGTATGGTATCCCACAGCGCCGGGTACGCCAAAGCAGCGCTTCGGAAGTAATGACTGACGTGCGTTACACGAAACCAGCCCAAACGGTCTGGAGGAGCCGGAGCGAAAACTGTATTGCGTCGAGCTCGAGTAGATGCGCGACTCTCGGGACGCAAACTACCTGCAGACGCTGAACGGTGACGGTTTTGCAGAGCCGAAGACCGCGGCGGGTCTATCTCAACCAAGAATTCGAAAACACGACCCAATATCTCGGGAGGAATAGAGTACACAGAGGGAGAATGCTTCGATCCCTCTTGCATATCCGATGAGTTCCGCATGAGAAAGTACGATGGAGAAGGGATCGCGTCAGGAAGCGGTGTGTGGTGCACGGACTATACTGCAGCGATGTGCCTCGTGAGAGAGAACTCAAAGCGGTACACATGATAGCACGCACCGACAATAACGACAATAGCGCAGCACACCAGAGCTCAAGGTCACCGTCGTGTTGTGAGGGCGCCGGCGGGGAAGGGTATGTGGTGTTGTAGGATCCGTTCGGTCATCCTTATATGCCTCTGACGAGAAGAAGGTTCAGAACTTTCGCAGCAAAACATGCATGCAATCATCGCCGCCACCGTCATGGTCCGACTTGCTCTAAAGCGGCGCACCCAAAGCGCGCCCGATACGGCGACCCCTTTGTTCTCACTGTCGCCCGGTCGGTGCAGCTGAGGGTCCGAGGCGCCAGCGTACACACATGTCCGCGTATTATGACTTCAGCCACGCGCATCCCGCCGTTGAACGGGTATCAGGGTCTTCGGGGACGGACGTCCGTTCTTCAAGGACAGCAGCACCCTCCATACTAAACCCGTACAGCCACAAAACAAGCTAGGTTGCTGCTCACAACATTTGTCAAAGGGGCCCGTGCCTGTGCTCCATTTTGCTACTTATGACCGGCGACGTCGTGAAGGGGAGATCAGAAAAGGTCAAGGCGAGGTTCGCGACGCCGCTCACGTCGTCGCTTGAGCGCTCCGGGCAATAGAGCGAGACTGTGCAATCAGACTATAGATGTCGTGCAACTGTCGAGAAGACAGCACGGTCGTTGCAAATTACGCGGGGAAAAGGCGATTCGAGAATGAGTACGCGATCACCTGACTTCCCACAGTCTCAATGTCGCTGCGCCCAGCCGCGCAGCACTTTCCGCTAACCGCCACGACCGTCCCGCATGGATTACTCCAAAACTACCGTACCTCAGCTCAAAGCTCTTTGCAAGGAAAAAGGCTTGACAGGATACTCGAAGCTCAATCGACAGGCTCTCATTGACAAACTCGCGAGCGCTGCCCAGGCTTCATCAACCGTCGCTCCGGCCGAAAAGGCGTCGTCCTCCGTCATTACGTCCAGACCTCCCATCCCAAGTATAAGCGAGTCATATCCGTCCCACGGACTCCTGACTGTCAAAGCCGCATGCGATATCGTTGATACCGGTACAGTGTCCCGCTTGCGTGCGCTCACCCACGGTTTCCAACAGCGACCACAGCGATCCAAACTGCACCGGCAAATGCCGTGACTATCACAACGACCCAGGCGGCCTCTCACGTTGCGAAGACAAAGCCCATTACAGCACATCCCCATCTCTCCCGCCAGCAGGTTGCCGCGCCTCCCACAGTATCGAAAGAGAACGTTTTCAAGGTTCCTCCAGTGCCTTTCACAACATCTTCTCCCGCCACTCCCCAGAAGACCGTCCCGAAGACCATATCCAGTAAGCGCACGCACGACACTGCGTTTTCCGTGGCACCGGCTCGGCCATATCCCCGGCCATCACCGCTCGCGCCTGCTTCGACTTCCTCAAGCACCTCGCGGGTCAACAAACGACCGCTTGATTCGCAATCTAGTACTGTTGCTACGACTCCGTCCGATGAACGCCCCGGGAAACGGTTCAAGCCCCTAACAATCTCTCGGCAACCAGCCCAGCCAACGACACCTCAAGCTACACAGAAGCCACCTCCTGCAAGAACAGCAGCCGAAACACAGTCCGCCCTCGTACACCTCGATTTTCCGGCGGCCTTTAATCTGCCGTCTCTAAGCACCATAAATCTTCCGCCATCTCTTTCACAGCGAAAGGTTGTACGTCGCTGGGCGATCATCTTGAGCGGCCTTTCACATGGGGAACGCCGAGTGTGCGCACGCGTCTCTCGCATGATTCGTTACGCGGGTACGTTCCGAGTCCATCATACACCTCATGTTGTCCTTTTTGACGGCGAAGTGCAGTATACCTGTCAGCAAGCGAGATCCTCTCACGCGAGTATGCTGGGGCAAGACTAGAGCATGCGCGTACCCTTCACTCGGCACCTACGATCAACTGGTGGCCCTACCTTCGCGAACGCGAATGCGAGAAGCTCGAGCGGTTGCGAGCGTACGGTTCTTCCTTCCTTGCAAGCTTCTACGAATCTTGCCCAGTCTCGGAGCGCCTGCTTGCAAGTCCGAATAACTCCAAACAGTTGACCGTCGCCTTCCGGTACGTCAACATGTACACGTCATCTCTGTGTCTTCCTGAGAAGTACACCTTGAAGCTTCCTCCAAAGCCGGCTTTGGTTCACGCTATCGATCGGCGCACTCGGGAGCGCGGGTCGAGATCCACTTGAATGGCTACGGTCAACCGTTGTCGACGCGCAGGAGGTCGCGCCCGGCGAGATCTGGCAGATTACAACGTCTACCGGCGAGTCGTTCTACGTCCTTGAGGCGACTTGCGAGGTCATCGGCCATCCACCGGGATGCGATGACGCCGTGCCAGCCATGCGTGCAGACTGGATGGACTACACGGCGACGCAGGGCGGCGCTAAACCACTCTTACAGAGGATGCGGTGGGCGCACAACGAAGAATACGAGCGAGGCCTAAGTCGGCATTGGATCACGCGAACCAAAGCAATGGGTACGATGGGGGATGCGCTGTGCACTGTGGGTGAGCGGTATACGCTTGCATGCACAGTATCGAACAGGTGCAATTCGTTGACCTTGAGACACGGTAAGTTAAGATGCTGATCATTGAGAACAGCGTGAGCGGTGCATGGATGTCCACTGCAGAAATGGCGCAAGGGCTCTCTGGACCTTCACAACCTATGCAAACGACCAAGAACAGCGTCAAACAATCTCTCGGTCTTTTCCTACCCGCGTAAGTTCGTGCCTTTTTGTCGAGCGCATAGAGACTGAGCAAGGACAGCCACCACCATGTTGAAAGCGTGCATTTCACAGCGATCGGGGGCCAGCCTCTTCATCCCGCTCTTGCTATCATACAGACACCAGCACGCGAGTACTTCATATTGCGGGACAACGGGATGCAAGTCGGGTGCGAGGAAGATGGTGTCGTCGAGATGTGGCGCAAGATCCTTGGCTGCGATGTCAATGGGAGAGCAGTCGAGGGCGGGGAGCGAATTACGCTCGCAGCGCTCTCAAAGTCGACAAAATAGATGCAGCAAGTATGCTTCCGAGCTCCGATGTATGAGTATTGTCCGTGTATTATACAGTTTCTTGCGACCGCGTGCAGCAATACTACGATGAGCCAATCTTTGCACCTGAAAGCTCCTGCCCAAGCTTATAGCCAAGCACCTACAGCATCATCAGCATTACAACCAAATCGTGTAGATGAAACTTGTAACGTACCCGATCCCAGTCCAGCTTCTGGCGAGTGAGCGGCAATGCACGGCGCAGTGATTTGAAGGACTTCTCGCTCATATCGTGGTACGTGTCGGAAAGAGAGTTTTGATACGAGCCCTCGAACTCCTGGATGAGGGCGAGGATCTTGGTCGCGGAAGGTGTTGGCGAGCTAGCGTTGATAGCTGGAGGAAGGGTGAGTGTGCCATCGTGCTTGGTTTCCAGTTGGACGTTGCCGTTCTCGTAGTAGTGCACGTTGACAAGGATAAGGCCAGTCACGGAGTTCGCAGCTAGGTCAACAATGTATTCGGATCGCCATCTGCCGGACCTGTGCACAGTAAGTCTGCGTTCAGGCAATCCACGTTGTAGGCGCACCAGTAGTTATTAGGGTTGTACTTGTTGGCGACGATCTGGATAGTAAAGCGAGATGGTGCGCTCGGTGTGGCGAAGGTAGAAACAGTTCCGTCGCGGTAGTGCGACTCGAGGTATTTCAAGGCAGCAGACTCGAGTGCGGCGCTGTAGAATCAAGTCAGTTCATTCCATGGTGAACCAAACACATGATACATACCGGAATGGCTCTGATTCCTCGTCGGGCTCCCATTTCTGAGAGTCCGATGCTTCCTTGGATGGTTGGAATGAGATCCAAGCGGAGTGCAGGTTGATAACTAGCACGTACGAGAGCTATATGGTCAAACTTGTAGCTTGTCTTGGACCTCGGATCCACAAACCGGTCGTCCTCTCCGGGCAACTTCGCTGCCTCACTCACAATGGCCTGTTGACAGGTCAGATGATGCGAGTATACCGGATCCACCGAACACACACGTTATGCTCAGTGCTTGGAACATCTGCCTCGATGAACTGCGCGAGATTGTACTCTACGAGAACTGGGAGGATGCCTTCTTGAAGGGCGTCGTCGTCGCCGATAATGTTGCGGACATCTGCACAGATTCAGCTCATGCAGTCACGACGTAGGCCAGACAAGACCCACCATTCAGGACGTCGTTGATTTGGCCAGGCGGGGACTGGAGGAGGAACTGGGAGGCGGCTGTGATCTGTTCCATGATGATCGTCGTTAACAGAGTCGACTTGTGTCAGCTTACGAGTAAGCCGAACGCGCGCTTCCCGAACTTCATCATTGCCTCCCACTGGCGCCCGAATGCACCTTCTCGTCAACCAATCACCTCATCCAGCCTCTGACTTACACATAAGCACGGCTCTAAATCAGTCATGGCCGTTACCCCTCGTGCATCTGGCCTTTGGGAGGGCTCCCTAAGGATGAGTGGATACTTCGACGACACAGATGGTGCCGAGGACCCTGAGCGCCTCGGCGATGAGGCTCTCGACGACGGCCGCACGCCGCTGGACAGGACGATAGACCGTATCGGCATGGGTGCGTTCATACACCGTTATGATTAACAAATTAGCAAACTCGGCGGCGTAGGCACGTATCAATGGACACTGCTCTCGCTATGCGGTTTCGGTGCGTAAAGTCATCGGGGAGTGTGTTCTCGAAGACTTACACGACGAACAACAAGGCTGGATGGCGGACAACGTGCGTATCTCTCTCGCTGTCCAGGTAGCTCGGCGCCGATGTCTCCGTTAGATGTGGATACAAGCTGTGGCGATCATTCTTCCCCGTGTTCAGCAGCACTACTCGGTTCCGGACAACTACATCGGCGTTGTGTCGTCGGCTATGTTTGCGGGGATGATGTTCGGTGCCATTGGCTGGGGAACATGTGCGCACTCTCTGCCGCTCTCTACCTGGCTTTAGCTAACATATTTACAGGTTCTGATGTCCTGGGACGAAGTACCGCGTTCAACGCGACACTATTCTTCACGTCTGTCTTTGGCATCCTGGCGGGATTAGCAACGACATTTCCCCTGCTTTGTATCGCTCTCTTCCTACTCGGGAGCGCTGTTGGCGTGCGTTTGCTTCCCGCTCGACTCATTGATGGCTGTGGCGCTGACATATCCGAAACAGGGTTCTATGCCCACGGATGGCACCCTCCTTCTCGAACACATGCCCCGCGGCAAGGAATATCTCGTCACGGCGCTCTCTGTATTCTTCTCTTTCGGCGCCGTCCTCGCCGCTCTTGTAGCAATAGCCATCATTCCTCAGCATTCATGTCTTGCTGCACCCGCAGTATGCGATCCCGCCGATAACCAAGGCTGGAGATACGAACTTATGGCCCTTGGTGCCATTGTACGTCCAGTTGCCTTATCGTTCATTCCATCAGATTAAGCTGACCATTTGCAGACACTTACCATGTTCTGTGCGCGGATGGTTTTCTTCCGTTTACACGAATCCCCACGATACCTCGTGCACGCCGGACGACCGCAAGCTGCTATTGAGTCTCTGCAACTCATCTCGCGCTTCAATGGCTCTGAGCTTGAGCTAGACCTTGAGGATGTGATCGACCATCACGATCCGGCCGAGCGTGCACCACGCGAATCTATACATGAAGAGAACACACCTCTGTTTGACGCTGACGCGCAAAATACGTCTCCCGAACGAAGCAACTCACATGCGTCCGCCTCTTCCGGCGCTCTCGATCGCCAACCTACGCCTCCGGACCACTATCACGCAACTGGCGAGTCCGAGACCGGGCTTCGTGGCCATTTCTTCAGAACACCGACTTCATCGCTACGTGGTCTGCCACGCACGCTATCAGACATCGCCACCCCCGATGTCAATACATTCAAGGAGCTAGGCGACGAGCCTGATGCGCCTGTCCATGATCGCACACCGTCTCGTCGTCCTCCTCGTCCTGGGCATTCCCGGATGGCGACCAGTGCCTCGATGTACTCGACCTTCGAAGAGGCCAAGGCGAAAGTATGGTGGCGCTTGCCGCGCTCGATTCGGAAGCCACTTGGCGCATGGATAGACCGTTTTGCGATGGTTCTATCGCCAGATTGGATTGGGACGACTTTTGCGGTATGGGGCGCATGGTTCGGCATGTCACTTGGTACGCAGGAATACAAGCTCTTCTGGTCGCGCATACGTACCTAACTCCATATGCATAGCATACACTATGTTCAACGTGTACCTACCTAAGCTGCTGGAGGCACGCTCGGCGAAAGGCGCGGAACCCAAGTCGCTGGAAGGGACGCTGTGGGACGTGGTGATCTTCACGCTGGGAGGTTGTCCTGGTGCTGTGGTTAGTGCATCGCTCCTCCACGGCCTTGCTCTCTGTCTAACATTCTACAGCTGGGTGCCTACTTGATCGAGTCCAAGCTCGGGCGCAGACTGTCTCTCGCAGGCAGCACCTTCATCACGGCCGTGTTCTGCGTCATGTTCATCGTAGTTGATGGCCAGTTCGCTATGACTGCGAGTACCGTGGGCATCAGTCTGAGTGCAACTGTAAGCGCAGACACATTCCTAAGTAATATTGTTGCTTACGTTGCGTACAGACCATGTGGGCCGTTCTGTACGGTTGGACACCGGAGATCTTCTCCACAAAAGTCCGTGGGACAGCCTGTGGTGCGGCGTCTGCACTTTCCAGAATGTCAGTACTTCCGCTCTTACCCTTGCTTCCTGTACTTAAACATCGCACAGAGGCGGCATGATTGCCCCTGTCCTCGGCGGCGTCCTCTTCATGGTAGACCTGGCTTTCCCTGTCTACACGAGCATAGTCGTCTTTGGGCTCTCAGGCGCTTGCGTGCTTCTGCTGAAGGAAGATGCAGGTGTATCACAGGGCGGCGGGCGCGCTGCGCTCGTCCATTAACGCTCGCGATTTTACGCGTAGAATACTGTGGACCATTGTATAGCGAGCGGATTATAGATACCCGCGGTGTACTACTACTATATATTGTAGATCAGCATTACCCTTTGTGCATACATGCATGGCCTTATATAAAGTCGGCAATGATGACCGGCTCATATCAGTTAAGCATTTAGAGTAGACCAAATGTAGTACGACCAGTCTAATTTTGCGACCCAAGCTCTGCAGCTTCAACCTATTCATTGATTACCCACGTGAGCGCGTCCATCAAGTTCCCGCGAAGCCCCGTGGTGCGGTTCAGCGTCTTTACCTTCTGAACTCCATGAACCTCGAGAAATCAGATCATGAAACTCAATCTCAGCCTCCCTGGGCACCTTGTGGTCTTCGTGCGGTGGAAACTTCGGGATAATGAAATACTACCAAGGCTAGCCCTAGTCGCGGGACCGTTGTGTTCCATTTCAATAGAAGACTGCCGTCCTTCCCTCAGCTAGCCGAAGAAGAGACAGCAAAAGATGGCTACTTTCACATGGACTTCTTCATACTCCGAGGTACCCTAGTTCTACCGCGCGACTGTAAGTATTAAAGATACCAGGGTCGTCGGGCCTTGCTAAATTGCCGAGCTCGCTCGCATTTCCACCATCACCGCCCTCACCAGCGAGCATGGGCATTGCAAGCGTTCTGGCAGGAACGGCTCTCGCCGTTTACATTACTCGTCTATGTCTGAAGTACTATCAGGTCGTTCGCTCTGTTGGGTGTGTTCGCTATCTCTGACCGACGAAGACAACGTCTGACTTGGTTGAACAGGAATCTGCCCGGCTTCACAACACTGATCACTCCTTTGACGCCATTGAGCAACACGCTACCACCGATTCCTTTCATCAATGTGGGCACGACTCGAGAGATCAAGACAAGATATGCCGGTTAGGACACTTGAGCATCGAGGCCGTCGCCCAACAAGTGACGCGTGAACATAGATTTCGCGGCCTCTGGCCATGATGCCTACGCACATGTGTGTATGCTTATTCAAAGCCCTGATTTCCCTTCTCACTAACTTCATGGCTTAGTATAGCATATGGCCTGAACCTTGCGCCACGCTGTTTGTTGCCGACCCATCCGCAATCAAAGTGACAACTGCGTCCGTCCTTTCTTCATCGAGCGCCTCGCTCAAACCGTGCACAGGAGATAACGACCCATCGTGCTCGTTTTCCAAAGCCCGTCGAGATATATTCTGTGAGCTCAAACCTTCTACCACTAACGCCCTATAGCGTTCTGATGCCTCCGACAGGTCCTCACCTTCTTCGGAAACAACATCATAGCTTCTAAGGGAGAAGTACGTCAAGATTTCGCATGGCTGTTGACTATGGCCGCACTCAATGCGTTGCAGGAATGGAAGCGATACCGGAAGGTTTGCGCGCCTGCCTTTTCGGAGGCAAGTCGACTTCACTGAGTCATTGAGGTGAACTCACACACACTGACGGATGTCGATCAGAGGAACAACAAACTTGTTTGGGATGAGTCTATTCGCATCGTGAACGATATGATTGGGAACGTCTGGAAACACGCGGATATAATGTCTTTTGACCATGTCGTCGACATGACTTTGCCGGTGCATTCTTCCCATATGTTGCCGGGAATGGTCAATCTGACTCTGGTAATGAAAGCTCGCGCTATTTGTCATCGGAGTTGCCGGTGAGTAAGCTTCGAAAGTGTTCTAGTTATCCTCTTGTTGTCCTCTTTCGCTTACACAAGCTGTAGGCTTTGGCAGACGCATGTCGTTCACGGAAGAGCTCGAGGTTCCTGCTGGATTCACAATGAACTTCAAGGACGCACTTCACGTCGTGTCAGGAGGTGTGATCATCAAGCTTGCAATACCCAAGCGCGCTCTCGGCCTTACCCAGCGATTCCGCGAAGTTAACCTCGCCTTCAACGAACTCGAGGTGATGTGTGATCACATATGCATTTTACGCAACTACATTGACACACTAGGGAACAGATGCACATGAAACAGATGATTTACTCAAGAAAGCTTTCTGAGAAGGAGGAAGAGCGTCACGACCTCTTCAGCAACCTTCTTGACGCGGCGAATGACGACACGGACGGCGAGCCAAAGCTCGCAGACTCTGAGCTTGTCGGTGCGGTCTTACCTCCGCATTGGACTGGGGCTGTTGCTTATATCAACTCAGGGAACATCTTCATATTTCTGCTCGCCGGACACGAGGTGCCCTGCACAACCTCCTGCTGTATATGCGTTAGTTCCTAACATCCTATATTAGACCACAGCTCACACTCTCGCATTCTGCTTCGCGCTTCTGGCTCTTTATCCAGACAAGCAAGAGAAGCTCTTCCAAGACATCACACGCATCACGACTGAGTTAGGTCGTCTCCCAGTACGCCATTCCTCCGACACTTTCATTGGTCTCACGACTCTCTGATATTGTCATTGAAAGGCATACGAGGACATGCCGTTGTTCACTTACTCTATGGCGTGCGTCACCTGCACTTCCTCAATCCTTTTTGCGAAGCTAATATTTCCCTAGCGTGTTCTACGAGACGTTGCGCATCCAGTAAGACCGCTTGCCTCGGAGATGGGCGCAGTCTGCATCTGCTGATTCGTGGCCTAGACCGCCTGTTGTCGCCATCCCGAAGTACAGCGAGGAAGACACGACGCTGAACGTGCTGAATGCGGAAGGGAGGAGGACAACGATCCCCATACCTAAGGGAACTGGTATAGCAGTTCACACTCCCGGTCTCCACAATAACCGTGCGCCATGATCTCATAGCTCACCGAGTGACCGTACCGACTTATTTTGTGAACAGCGCGCTATTGGAACAACCCTTACGAATTTCTTCCGGAGCGCTTCCTTGCAGATTACAATCGTGACGCGTTCCTGCCTTTCAGCGCCGGTAGGCACTCTGCTTGAACATTTAGAGCGTAGTCCGTACTGAAAGTGTAGTACGCCTTAGGTGCTCGCGCGTGCCTAGGCCGTCGCTTCTTCGAAACAGAAGGCATGGCTATCCTCACCATCCTGATGTCACAGTATCGAGTCGAGGTTAAGGAGGACCCGAAGTATGCCGGGGAGACGCATGAGCAGCGCCGGGCACGGCTCTTTAAGAGCGCTGTCGTCTTGACTACGACGTGCGTCCTCCCTCTGTTTATGATTTATCGGCTACGACGAACGACTGATGTGGCGTTAGACCCGTGAACGTCCCATTGACCTTCAAACGACGCGCTTAATGGATAGCTGAACGGTACCGGCTCGCGTTACGGTAGTGTACCACTTCAACTTCGATGTCGACATGATCTGCTATAATGGTCGTTTTGGTATCACGGCGTAAGCTACCTCTCCACGACATCTTCTCATCAGTCTGCTGTCAGTGTCGTTGAATTGTAGCTTGACGTCGCAACTTACGATGCAGGCCGCTTATGATGCAATTGGAAGCCATCGAATTTCAAACCGCGTCTGTCTCATCACGTCAACGGCCAGCCTACCCCACAGAACTTACAACAACAGAATGTCGATGGCTTGTATAGGTAGGTAGGCCGCTCACGCGAATAACGGCGACTTCAGCGGCTTGGCTTCGCGTAGCAACGTGCGCCACAGGCATTGCTGTAAGGTTGGGATGGCGTCAAAGGGCGACACGCTACCGATGGCATGCAAACACAGGGTGGCGTTTTGCGCCGGATCGCCCCCATACGTGCACGAGTGCCTGGTCTCCCCTAGGCAGACTCAGCGTCACAAGACGTCGCACGGCGTATACTTATAAGGTCGATCCAGAAATCAGGCAAGTTCAAACTCAACATTGACCAACAACACCAACCCGTTCATCCGCCCATCCATCTTTCATCCTCAGCCATGTCCGAGTACGCTAAGAACGACAAGGTTGAATATCGCCCGTGAGTCTACTTTATTCTCTTGGCTCATGTGCCCTTTGCTCATACCGCTACGATAGAATCGGGGGTACGTCGCCAAACCAATTTTTTCGCCAATATGCCCTTTACTCATACTGCGGTCATAGGCACGAGTGACAACGTCGCGCACTCGGTCGGCACTATCACTGGCGTGACGCAAGAGGATGGTGTCGTGCGTAGCGTACCTTCCACTGCTCGCCCACATTACTGGCATCGGTACAGGACAAGTACACGATCCGCAACGAAAACACCGGCAAAGAGACGACTTACCAGGTATGTAGTTTGAGCGTCGCCACCGTCAACGACAAATGCTCATCCTGCGCTTGCAGGCAAAGAACATCGTCGGCAAGGCCAAGTAGAGTCAGAAAGTCGTAGTATGATTGTATGAACAGCGCGGCGTAGCAATGGCATCACGCCTCATGAATATACTTTCGCACAGTTGAACTCGTTGAATCGCGTAACGCTCTACTTCAACAATTACCCTCAGAATGCTCGTGTCGTGTGGCGAAGCCCTAAAATAGGGTTGAATCATCAGCGAGTCGTGGGCGGCCACGCACTTCGCCACCTACCATCACGCTCGCCCTCATCTGGTCCTCATCAGACGCCGGCGCATGCCAGTATGTCTGACTCGCCTGTATCTACTTCCTATGAGTCGTCCTTGTTATCGGCATCACTTGGGTCAGCGTCTTCGCTAGTTCTCTTGCAGGCTGTGTCTCGCATCTTCACGTTCGCGTTGAATCAGGCCCTCGTGCGGCTTGCTTCTCCTCAGACGTTCGGAACGGCGGCCATTCAGTTTGAGCTATTGCTATCTACCATTCTCTTTCTCTCCAGGGAGGGTGTCCGCAACGCCCTTTTGCGCAGCTCGTCCAAACAAAATGACAGCAAGCAGGTCGCTAATATCTCAGTTCTTCCCGTCTACTTTGGAATACCATCCGCCTTCCTGATGTCATTCGCGTACATTTGGATCAGTGCCGAGTCCACAAGCGTCCAGCCTTTCTTCACAACGAGTGTGCTGATCTACGCCACCGCCGCTTCTATCGAGCTACTATCCGAACCACTGTACATCCGAGCACAAAATGAACTCCGGTTTGACATACGCGTGCGCGCCGAGGGACTGGCCGTCTTCTTCAAGACGATATTCACCTTCCTAGTACTCGCCTTCGGGCCGTCTGAATGGGCCCTGCTGGCATTCGCTGCCGGACAGATGGGGTACGGACTGGCTACCTTTGCTACCTTCGCGTCTGTCTACGGTGTATCCGGTCACTTCGGGCTCAAATCCGTCGATAAGCGCTCTGAAAACAAGTGGGTGCAGCACTCTCCAAACATTGGTTTTTCCTGACACTCTCACGATAGCTCTGCTCATCGTTTTGACCCAGAGCTTATGCGACTTTCAAAGTCCATGACAGTCCAGTCCGTTGTGAAACACTTCTTGACAGAGGGTGACAAGTTCTTGGTATCGCGCTTGAGTCCGCTAGAAGACCAGGGCGGATACGCGATAGCTTCCAACTATGGTGAGTCCGCCCCATATCTATGCTTCTTGAGCGGACGTTAAAGCTACTCGTACAGGATCTCTTGTTGCGCGCATCATCTTTCAACCCATAGAGGAAACATCTCGCGTTTTCTTTTCGAAATCACTAGCATCGGTCAATGGCAAGAGAGACCAGGAGGTGTATCGTACAGCATCGCGTCTGCTGATGACGCTCCTGCTCCTCTTTTCTCATCTATTGCTCTTGTTAGCGGCCTTTGCTCCGCCATATCTCCCGATCGCCACGGCAATCTTTCTTCCTCCACGATACCGCCAGACTTCCGCGCCACAGATTCTAGGGGCCTACATCTACTACATCCCGACTATGGCCTTCAACGGAGTGCTCGAGGCATTCTTCTCCTCTGCATGCACAACGGAAGACCTGCGAGGCCAGAGTAGGATGATGATGGCGGCCTCGGCCGGGTTTGTCGTGGCCTCATTTGCTTTATCACAAACCTTGGGCATGGGAGACGTCGGTCTTATATGGGCCAATATAGCAAACCTCGGATTGCGGGCATCATACGCATGGATCTTTGCGCGCAGGTTCTTTGCGGTGAGAGGCCTAGGCGGAGCAGTCTCTCTATCTGAGGCGTTGCCTCCTATGCAAGTTATGGGTGTATTTGCGGCGGCAGCTGCCATCGTACGTGCAAGCGCCATCAAGCATGCGCATCTTGCAACAACGCTCTGGGTTCAGAAAACACACATCGCCGTGGGAGGAACAGCCGGGATTGCGTGTTTGCTTGCCTGGTTCGTAGACGTCACTATTCAGATGTTCAAAGACTAATGCTGAACGGTGCAGCTTCATATTCGAGCGCGCAAGATTCGCTGAAACACTCCGAGTGCTGCGCTCACGTTGAGGGGCAATATGTGATAGTATGATTGGATGATAGTTTGTATTTGAGAAGGCTGGGAAGAGTGATCGCTTCACCATGAACTATTGTTGAACTGTCAGAGAGCAAGCTCAGATAGAGTGTACGCTTTGCTTACCCTCTGGCCATGTTCCGAAAGGCGCTCTCCCGCTCCCTTGCGCCGTTTTGCACGCCATCCCACAACACGTTGCCCTTCCCCGACAAACGGTTTCTGAGCTTGTCCACCATACTCCGCGTTATCGTGCTCTGCGTTATAGACACGAAGTCCACACTGCCTTCGATGAAGCGTGACTCCAAGGCGTTCATGAGTTTATCGAATAGCGACGGCGGAGCTTTTGTAGTGAACCGCACGTCGTGAAAGCTCAGAGCTGCGAGCGCAGGAAGGATATCAGGCGTGTGTTGAAGTGCTGCGATGAAGGCGGGGGCGGAGTCCCGGTCGAGCTGGAGGTGCGAGGCTGGGAAGTACGCCATGACCTTGTAAATCGGCTCTTCGGGGCGTGCGCTCCCCATCAGGGACAGTTGATCAGCCGAGGTAAGGAATGGGAGCGACTTGGTTATTGAGTCGAATGTGCTGTAACTATCCTGGATATCCGTCACACCCACGAACTTCCCTGTGGGTATCATGATGGCGAAGGATGGCGTGTCTACCCCTTCATCGTCGTCCTCAAGCGACTGCATGATCTCGTCCATGGATGATGGTTTCGGCACTTCATCGCTGCCCCAGGACCCGAGCACCGTCAGCTCTATCGTGCCAGCGTTGAGAGTGACATTTGTGCACTTGCGGTCCGCGGCCAGAGCAGCTTCGGAGAAAGCCGACAAAGCTGGGATGACTAGCATTTGTGCGCCAGGCAGCATAGGTCCTTTGGTCCTGTCGCAGAGCAGCTGCAATGTATGCACAGTCGGTGGGATCGACAAGTAGTACAGAAGGGTGGCCGCGCCCCAGAATTCCCCGCCGATTGTGTACTTGGTGCACTTCGGTAAAACGAGGCTCCTCGGTTGACGCTTGCTCGAAAGAGCGTGCTTGCGAAGGATGGTACATTTCTCGAGCAGGATGAGTTCAAGGTTCTGTAGGCGCGCGAGACAGGTGTACATCGCCTCGACGTTGTCCCAGATGGTGCATTTGGTCAGGTGAAGGCTAGTGAGAGTTGTGGCGAATAAAAGTGGACAGATTTTCGGGAACCCGCAATTCGCGATCTGGAGGAACTCTAGTTTGGGAGGGACCGTGCCAGCGAATATCTTGGGTAGGATGAAGCCTTCGTCCGATAGCATGTACGAGAACTCGATGTAAAGGAGCTTCAGAAGAGGGACCGGGCTGGCGAGTTTGGCGATAAACTGCGTGTTTTCGTATGGGACGTAGGTTGTTAACGCGAGCGTCCCAATGCGCCTTAGCTCGCGCAGTGCAAGGTTGACAGACGTCTCGTATGGCTGGTATTCGCAGTTCGATGCATCGATTACGACGTCGATAGGAAGTGGTTTAGATCGATTGATGCATGCCTTGACGAAGCTAGGCTGGCCGAGAGGCATCTCTGTCCAGACTTCCGGAGTGGCGAGGGCGATGGATCGGAACCTGCTGCAAGTATGCGATAGCATGAGGCAAGGTCCACACAGCCTCATCCCATCCTCGTCCGCGTCGACGAAAGGAGAGCTGGTGATGATTTTCTTGATGATGTCGTCGGAGAGCATTTTGAAGACGAGTTGCTGTTCATTGTGCTGCCGTCTAGAGAGTACAGACTGATTAACCGGTACATTGGGAGGCATGTCTAGACAGTCGACGGGAGGATCAGGGTGATCAGGGCAGGACGCAGGTCAAAATTCATCGTGTGCCCAGACACCCACGCGACAACATTAACGGCAGACGCCGCGGACCCCACCTATCATATAGAATTCAATTCCCTCCTCAGGTCACAACAAACGATATCAAGACCAACTAGGTAGCAGGATATATTACTTCTCCGTTGAGTCATCATACAAGTACAGAGATTTTGAACAAGAGATCCGACATGGCATGGGCATAGTGGCAGCGATTCAACGTTCAACATGAGTCTGTTGTTCTCAGAGTTCGCCGCGCTGCGAGACGTTAGTTGGAGGTACTATGGAAACATAAGACTGCGAACACACCTTGCGTTCGTCACCGCGGTTGACCAGCTCTGGGTTCCCCGTCATCTTGCCAGCTACCTGCTCAGTCGTGCCACGCAGTTTCTCCATCATCGTCGGCTTGTGTGGTCTGGTGATACGCCCACCTGGGCCAGGCCTGCGTGCGGATTCAGTCAGTACACCGTTGCCACCCTATCAGTCAATGTTACTTACCCGAGGCCTGTGATGATCTCACCTCGACGGTTCACCCCGCTAGCGGTGTCCATACCACCATATGGACCGCCCTCATCGGGTGTGCCCGTACCATAGCCAGGCTCCGTTTCGACGCGGCGTTCGGTCCCATCGTGACTACGTCCACCTACACCACCGGCAAGGCCCATCTTGGGTCTGCCGCGGCGGTCGAACCCGCTACGAGTGTCCATACCTCCCATCGGGCCTGTGTAGACAGTCAAACTCGATTCACAGCAAAGCTCGAGGTGTTGGGTGCACGCACCACCAGTGTCAGGACGGCCTGTGCCGTACCCGGGCTCGCCATAGTAATCGTCATCGTCATACGACCCGGCGAGCGCAGGATCATCGAGGAAGTCGCCGCCGCCCGTAGACCCCTGGCCATAACCAGAGCCGGAGTTGCCAGTAGATGAGCCCACAGCGGCGGATGTGCCATGTTCGTTCACGGGATCATGAGCGGGGCCATCGCGAGCGGACGAGGTGATCTCAGAATTCGGGTCTGTCGTCATGCATGAGGGGGTCTGTACGGATAGATAAGGTGTGATCGCGCACCGCTAGAGTTTCCACCGCCAACCTGCGTCGTATTGTGGTCGTTTAAGCCAGACATTGGGCCGATCGCGCCAGGAGGTTGGATGACTGAGTGCGTCTGAGGGCGCAAGAAAGCGAAGAATGTGTGTAGAGCCGTTTTGAAGTTGGGTGGGTCGCGAGAACACTGATGTAGGAGCTGGGCGGTAGACCGCTGGCTTATAAGTGTATAAGCCAAGGGGCACTTGATCCCATGACAAGGAAGGCCGAACGGAGCGTGACGTCGAACCCGGCCTATGTCCAATATAGGAGCAAAGTCTTGGATGAACGATTGAAGGAAAGTGCTATACCCGCGCGCGCGCACACGCGTGGATAACATTCGCATATATCTCATAGCGCATCGCATCCGTTCCAAAGAGTGGAGGACCCATTGTCGCAAAAGATCTGTGTGCAAGTTCTGTCGAGGACGGCGACCTCGACGGAATGCGACGGAGAAGGCGTCGGCGTTTTTGTTACACGCTCTCCGCTTTTCCCCGCATAGCCTAGCTCTTGCGCCGCGAACTTCTGCCAGGCTCGTCTCGACTGGCGGACCGCTGTCTGGATATGCCGCCCATCGTGAAGATCCGCTATTGGGCAGTATCCTCCCGAAAGTGAACGATGATGGGAGTTGAATTGAATGTCAAACAGGTGCACTGGTTACAGGTTCAACGAGCTGGTGCGTGTTTCATTGTATTAACCTTGGTGTAGGAGATACGATGCGCTCGATGATGAAGGCAGGAATAAAGAGCGAACGGCTCGTTGCCGTTGCCTCGTGGAAGGCCGCACGAGAACCACGACTTCGGCGAGCCGAATGCTCGGCCTAAAACACGCATAACCTCTTCCTAGACCTTGACCACGACGACGCATCGTCGCTCTATCGATCCCGGAAACCGGCTTTGAGGGACACAATGACTGTCACGCCTCGCATGAATGGACGCGTGCCTCATGGCAGTCCCGAAGAGCTTAACCCTGTCATTCGTAGCGCTGAGATTGCCCTGGAGGTACATCCCTCCCATGATCCAACGGATCGTCAAATATCAATGCCCTTTCACTCATCCAGGCTACCTCTCTTGTGACCATCAACGCCGCTGGCGTATCGGCGGCTGCCCGTTATGTCGGTACTATATCCTCGGTCTGCTACACGACCAGAACCCTGATCATGTACCACGCCTGAAGATCAGGGACTCTATGCATGAGGCTCAATACACGCCGCGCACCTGGCGCACACACCCACTCCACATGTTGCCTCCGAACGATGGCACGCTTGAGGGCGCGGAGCCGGTACTGAACTGGATCTTTCTCGTGTCAGCACTTAACTTCTCGTTTTGGTCCGAACTGGGCGACGCGGAGCGCTACGCGGTTGAATGGCGTGCGGGTTGGACCTCCCCCGAGCGCGAGCGATGGACAGGATACTGGAGTCTTGTAGCTGCTATTGACCGAGGCAGGTCCCTTCAGCATACTTGATCGCCTCGTGCTTGAAACTGAACGCGCCTAGCTCTGGACGAGGGGATACCCATAACAGATCCCGCATTCTATGCCTCCCCTGAAGCTTGTCCGGACGAGCTCGTGCGACATGTATTTCGAGCTGCGTCGGATTCGAAGGAGGGCATGCCTCTGCTCGAGGAACGCATCGCCATCCTACGAGAAGTTGGAAGTATATTGACAAACGTCAGCTGTTTGTCTTACTTGGTTGTTTACAAAACTAACAATATCTCGAGACAGGACTATAACGGCTCTTTCTTGAAATTCGCGCAGGCGATTAACGCTCCCCGGGGTCTCACACCCTTGTTACTTTCCCGAGCCGTCACTTCTACTTTCCCCTCTTTCCGTGACGAGACTTTACTGCCGGGCACCAATAAGTCCGTTCAATTCTGGAAACGCACTCAGATCCTCAGTGCCGAAGCTTGGGCCGCATTCTACCCTGAAGATACGACAAGAATAACGCATCCTCTCTTTCCTGGCGGCGGTGCAGAGACCTTGACGATGTTCGCGGACTACCGCATACCGCAGATCCTTCACCATCTTGGACTGCTCAACTATCCGCGCGAGCTTGTTGAAAAGTTAGAGGGTTCCGTGGTGCTTGAACACGGTTGCAGGGAGGAAATCAGCATTCGTGCGAGTAGCATCGTCGCTGTCGAGCGTGTCGCAGAAGAGATGCACAGGATGCAGCAAAAAGAGAGTGCTGGTAACGGCAGGCCGTTACAAGTGCAGGCGTGCAGCGTCTTGATTGACTTTTACCTTTGGGACTTGGCAAAGCGCATTGAGAGTGGAGAGGAGGGCGTTGAGGGCCTGTCGACGCAACGCTTGCTGCCTACGCATCGCACTAGAAGCATATGGTACTGACAGGTGTGGCGCATTTAGACTTGTAGGCTAGAACTCGCGTTGTACGTGAATGACGGCGAAATACTGGATACTACTCTACGTGTAAAAGTTCATATCCGACGGATGCCGGGGGACATATTGGACGTATTCCTTTTCTCCTGTATATTCTTTTGATGACCCTGCAGCGAGTAAACCTTGCGGTGTATCCCTTTGCGTCATTGTTTCTTGATCCACAGCTTATGTCATACAATATAGTTTTCAGCGAGCTCGCACCCTGCGCCACAGCGATAATAAACAGTGATCGGGGATATGACGTCGATTAGAGCGTTCTGCTATCGGCTTGCGCCGGAATCGCCCTCCTTATTCCCCCGGAGGGGTCCCACAAACCAAGCCTCAACGTGTCGCCGATTAGATCTCTCCGCAATACAGTCAGAGCTCCAATCCCGATCTCTTACACTCGCATGGCCACTCCACGGAGAGCAGCCCTCTCTTCTGAGTCCCTTAATTGTACACACGGCGACCTATCAACCAATATTATTTCCCGAAGGAGACCGACGCTGACCGCTTTCCTGATCTCGTGCTGATGCGTAGCTGAAGAGTGCCCTAAACGTACGCGAACTATTTGCCTCAGTAATCAATGATATCGATATCTCCAACGACCGCAGCGTGAGTAGAGCGATATCGACGCGCATCTGCCATCACCATTTATGCGCACCTCTTTCAAACCCTGTTAAACCTTCTATACATACTCTTCGGACCTTGCGACGCCTGTGGCACAGCCGCGCTAGAAGCGAAGAAGTGGGATTGGTTCCCCGCTTTGTAAGAGAGGTGTACGTGTACGTACCCAAAAGATTAGAATTCAAGCGAGCGAACTGACTTGACCAAGGCGCTCCACTCGCTCCACGAACAACCACCTCGCGGAGCCGCGTTGCTACGACTCCCACAGACTCCAACAAACTCGCCGGCGCCGATCGTTGTTTGGTGCCGCCCGCTGTACCGCCTTATACTGAACGTACTGTCCGCGCTTTCGGAGTCGCAGTGCATCGACAGCTTTCGACCACCTTCTACTCGTACGATTCGACGTGCACAGCCGGTCGTTCGGCGATGTTGCCCCCGACAGATTTCTGAGCTGTGTGCGATAGTTGCCGCTCAATTAAGCGGGGAACGTGTTTGTGGCACCCCGATGTGGCCACGGCCGCGCTGTCCGCGCGCTGCGACCAGCATTGTATTCGGGCAGGTCGGGCATTTGCGCGAGCGTACCGTATGGACGTCCACGAGACATATCAAATACTTTATGATTCGCTTGCGCATAATTATGGCGATACGACCGGTGGCCGCTCACGGAGGCGGCGCGGTCGACTCGGGCTTACAGAGGACCAGGCATGGCCCAATAGCAGGTCGCTGCCGCGCCGGAGGCAGACTGTATGCGCGCCAATAATTAGGCTCTTTGTCGTTAGCATATCAGGATCGCCCATACGGCTGCAAAAAGCAGTAACATAAGATGTAAGACCCATGCGACTGTCGGGAGTGTTCAGGTTCAATAAAGAAAATCCATGCTGGCACGGCGGCCGCCAGGGTCGAGGCCGACACTCGATGTCCGCGTCAGCGCCGTGCCGCTCTGTATATTCTGGCGACTTTGAGAGTGCATACAGAGACGAGCCGGACGATGGAGAGAGCTGGAAGAACGATGAGCAGAAGGCGGGGTGAAGACGTCGGGCGGTGCGGGGCGTGCCGGAATGACGTCAGGGAATTTTGGGGTCAGTTGGGCCGTTGCGCGCTTTGAGCAGCTCTTACCAGCACCAAGAGCGTACATACGAACCAAGCCGGGGCTGGTCATGATCAGGGACTTACTCGGTGGCCTGTGGAGCCACTCACGGTACACCACCCAGCCGTCATGGTCTGCGCCGAACCTCCTATTTACGCAGCGCGTTTCTGGCAGCCTGTGGCACTTCCTCCTCTCCCGACCGCCTTGAACACAGGCAGCTTTAATCTCCACCCGTATATCAATCGTCTTCAGCGCTCCGCTCACGCGCATCGCATTCTTGGAGTAGATCATCCTTCTAAAAACGGTCACAACTGACGAGGTGTGTATGCTCCGCCAATTCGGGCGAGGTGGTGCGACAAACTGAATGCGCCCGATTGCACAGACTTGTACTGTCGTATATAACACTCAATGAGTAACAGCTCCGGACACTTCTCCTCGAACTCTGCTTCGAGTACTCGCCGGTTCCCCGCGCCTATAGGCTCTCGAAGAGGCGCTGGCGCTGGAACAGCAAGCGCAAACGCTGGTGAGTGGGAACGCCATCGGCATCTGCCGCGGCAGCAATTTCTCAAGTCGACGAGATGCAACGGGCTACCATCTGCCATCGGGCCCAGGCGGCAGCTGTACTTTGAACCCGTTCCGTTATGTCTCTCAACTTTTTCTGACCCGCTTCCATTTCTGTGCGCTAGACGATCCTTATTCCTTGAACCCGCCCGACGGCAAACGCCGTGCGTCGACTTGACCTCCATTCCTTGCTTTTCACTCTAGTGACACTCGGATTTTCCAGGTCCGGTTTATGACCGCGAATTCTCGACTGCGACGCTCGCGGCTGCTCTAGATTCCATGGTGTCCGGCACCGAAGGCCAGAGAAACGTCAAGGAGGAGTCTCAAGGGCGGAGGCAGCAACCGCCGCAACACTTGCAGCTGCCACCGCAACAGCTCCAGCTGCAGCAGCTCCAGCAGCAGTCGTCGCCGCAGTCTCAGCAGCAGTACTCGTCACCTGCTCGCCCTCCAAACTTTCATCACCCGTTCTCTACGCCGTCGTCTTCCTCGACGCATGACCCTCATGTGCTCCCGCACGCCGTTTCTTTCCCTGGCGCAAGCCCGTACTCCTCGACGCCCTCTGGCTATGGGTCCCGCGCGGCGTACGCACCCTACCCGATGTCGCGCGTACAATACGGTTACCCGCCTCATCCCATGGAACAAGGACATCCGCACGTTGCATTTTCCTCGGGCGGAATGATGCCCGTCATCCATGCGCCAATGTACGCGCCATACGAAGGTGGCAACCAGCCCATGCCGTTCACCAGCGCGGCGCCTCAGTCCATGTCGCTCTACGCTTCTTCGCCGCCGCTATCGCCTCATTCGCCAAGTTCGCGCCCGACCAGGACATCCTCGTTTCAGTCTGGGGCTGCCTACAACTACGGCGCACAGTATTCGTACGCGCAGCCGCCTCCTCAGTACGCCCAGAGTCCACCGCTATACCCGTCGTTCGGAGGGTCGCCCTACGGCCAGACGTACGGCAGCTCAAACGACGACCCTCAGAACGGCACGTGGTGGTTCCTTCCCAACTCGTCTACGTCCTTCGAGCAGCCGCAGCCGTCGTTCCAATCTCCATTCTATGGCCAGCATGGAGGAGGCGGACAGCAGCAGCAACAGCCGTCACAACAGCAAGCGCATCAGTCCCCGCGTGGTCCGCCTCAGTCTGGGCCGACCTCGGCCTCGGTTTCGTCGAAACGTACGCAAGTGCCACCAGGGTCGCACAGTCGGCTTGCCAGTTCTCAGGCGAGCACTCACGATGGGGCACTCTCACCGACGTCGACGAGCCCGAAGCTTGCTTCCTGGCGCGAAACTTCCGAAGTGGACGTCAGCTCACCGCCCTTGCGTCAGGCATATCACCCCAACCCGCCGGCGCAACGCTCAGAATGGGTTATGTGGGCTGGCAACGTGCCGTCAGACGCGACACACAACGAGCTGTGGCAATTCTTCAATCAGCCACCGCCGAGCGATCCGGGCCCCTCCAGCGCCGCGTCCCCTGTCTTCGCGGGCGTCTCATCGATCTTTCTCATCTCCCGCTCAAACTGCGCCTTTGTCAATTTCGAGTCTGCGGCTCATCTTGAGGCGGCCGTCGCTCGCTTCAACGGCCAGCCACTGCGCCCGCTCGACCCAAGATGTCCGCGCTTGGTCTGCCGCGTGCGACGCCGCACTGACGACCTCAAAGCCGGCGTCGGGGGACAGCGTGGCATCGGTATGCACACGCGCTGGGTCAAGGAGCAGCGCGCACGGGCGCGGCGCGAGGCGTCTGGCGGTTCAGCCACGTCTCCCGAAGACGAGTTGGCGTCACGGGTCTCGGCGGTCTCCCTCTCTGGTAGCGAGAGCAAATACGAGGCAGGCTCGCCGCATACGAACAGTTCAGGTTCATTCGGGAGCTCTAACTCGAGTTTCCTTGCCAAGTACTTCCCCCAGCGATACTTCATCTTGAAATCGCTCACACAGGTGCGCGCAATATTCGTCCCAAAAATACACGGTCACTGATAGCTCCGCGCTCAGTACGATCTCGATCTCAGTGTGCAGAAAGGCGTATGGGCGACTCAGCGTCACAACGAAGGCATCCTTGATCAGGCCTTCCGGACAAGTAAGGAGGTCTATCTCATCTTCGGCGTGAACAAGAGCGGCGAGTTCTACGGCTACGCACGGTAAATTCGACCTAGTTTATGGTTTTTCCGAACGCTGATACTGACTCTCCGGACCTTCAGCATGACCAGTGGCATCCAGCAGCATGACGGGCAGGAGGATCGAATACCTTGGGCGTCACATTCGCAGGCGACTCCCTCACGATCCACGGACCCGCCGTTGTCTTCTTCGTCGCATTCGCATATCCTGTCTCCCAGCGACGGCCGTTACAAAGACTCGCCTCAGCCACTGTCGGCAGTGCAGGAAGCGAAGTATCCCCTGGGCTCTGCTGGCCTCGCGGAGTCTTCTGTAGCTCATACGAGACTCTCGGACCCCGCCACTCTGTCCGCGCCCCCCGAGATTGGACGACCGCATCACCGTCTGTCGTACGGTCCTCCTCATCCTGAGTACAGTCTGAACGTTCCGCCCCTTCCGCCCGTGGTGTCTGTACCGCAGACCAAATTTGAACTTGACACGACTGCACCTGCACGCGCAGTGCGCTCCCACGACTCCTTACCTGACGAGAAGGACCGTGAACTCACGCCTGTGGCTGAGGATGCGCTCAAGGCTGAGCGACCCGAGCCCGTTCCGCTCCAATCGCGCGGTCACACACCTGAAGACGGCACGACTGCCCTCGAGTCTGCCCAGCCCGATGAGGACGGCGACTCATGGGGCAGGTCGTTCAAGATCGAGTGGGTTCGTACCGACCGTCTACCATTCAACCGAACCCGACACCTGCGCAACCCTTGGAACCACGGTCGCGAGGTCAAAGTTTCGCGGGACGGCACTGAACTCGAGCCGACTGTCGGCCGCGCGTTGATTGAGGAGTGGGATCGACCACCTCCTGCCTCGCCCGCTCTCGCTGCCACGCGCCCGCAAGCCCGGCGTGGCGGTGGTGGCGGGGGGCGGACGGCTGCCCCGGCGCCCGCTACGCCATCATAACGTCGAGTGGTTCGCGCGCTCGCGCTCGTGTGTATTTCGGGATACTCGATGTCGGCGTCTTGTAGGGGCCCCTTCCCACTCTGAGGCTACGTGCGCCTCCACCCCGCACCCAAAGGCTACGCCCATTCACGACCAGCGTCCCTGTTCAAAACCTCTCTTGTAGAGGATTACGCACGTACACGCTCGCTTCATCAACAACACAAATTTACGCATAATACACGAAAGCGCCCACGTTTTCTTCTCATTCTTTGCATACGCTGTCTGCTCAAACTACATCGCATCTCATACCATCTCACCATGCATCCCCGTGACTACGCCTCGCCATATACGACGCGAGGTCCTGCCACTCCTTGTCATTTACCCCGTAACCCCTCCGTCCTAAACACCGTTAATCGCATGCGCTGCCTTTTTTCCCTTGGGTTTTACGCGCCGCTTTTCTCCTCTCCGTCTTTGCTCCATCTAGCTGCGCTCCGCTTGCATCTTGCATCTCCTCTCCTCTCGCACAAGTCTTGGTTCGCTCTGCATCTACCATCCCAACCTGGACTTGACCTAACCACCCCGCCGCCCTCACGTCAGCATTCACCTCCCTGTTGTAGCAATTAGGCCCGTCTCTGCACATCCACTTGTGTTTCATCCACACCCTTGACTGTCGTCCCTCGTATTATTGGCATTAAACACGTCGCAGCCGATGCGTTGGACTGCGTTAATGCGGGCCTATCCCGATTGTCTGTTGTGTGATACCCCATCCCCCACAAACATACGCTCTTGCACATTTAGTTTTCCTTTTTGCTTTCGATGAGGCGGTGGGGAGTACGTAGAGGAGAGAGAGGAGAGAGGCAGTGCGCATTCTAGGAGTCGAGTACTGTACTTCGTGTGTTTTATTAGTCGAGAGGGGGCGAATATCATACAAGAATTTTGCCGTCTACATACTCATCTGTGTGCGAGCGTTGAAGGGGGCCGCATTGAGCGTCACTGCACGCCCACATACGCTGTACCCCCAATACGCCTTCGCGTCGCGCCCCAGATGTCGCGTCGCGCGTCTGTCGCGTGATCGCGTCACTATGGATTGCCGCGAGGCGGCTGGCTTGAGCCTAAGGGTGGAGTCGCTTGTCCTCTACCGCCATCACGCCTTCATCAGCAATGTCACCTTCTTCTTCTCCATAAGACAGTACTAGAGCCTGATGGTCGTTCGTGCTGGCTCAAGCTCAAGCTCTCGATTCCAGCCTAAGTATGCGCGCTGAGCGCTGAGCCTATGTACTTCAAATTCGGAGGCCGGGGAATGATAAGGAGCTTCTTTTGATGAGCGGCTTGTATCGGCACGCACGACCAACATATGGACATCATGCAGGAGCATACGGTCTCTGTGGGACCACTGACTTGCCATTCTACCTCGTTGCTCTTCGATGCTTCTCCCGACAACGTGCTTTACTCTATCTGGCAATACCGCTCTAGCTGTCCAGCGGTTATCTCCTGGCAGGTGATCAGATGCTATGCGCACAGGCGGCGAAGTATACAGCTTTTCACTGCTGTCCCATGTTGGTGCACCAACGTTGGTATCCCCAAAGGAGTAGGCTGCAGCCTGGTCATATATTCACGGCGCACGAGGAACCAGCGGCGTACTCCGAACACAGAACGTCTTTCTACGTCTCGTCTTCCCGGTGGACGGAGATCGGATTGGTCTCACAGATGCACATGGTTCTGCTTTCGTAGAGCCCTTGGCGAGCATGCGCACGTTCCCGTATCTCGAGCGACACCTTCGGCAAGCAGGTCCAAGGAACTGAAGAGCATGCTGTTCTAATCGACCCTACATCTGGGAGTATAAAGACCAACACTCATCCTACCAGGTTCAAATTGTGGTTCCCTACCATGCTCGCCCTCGTACGCTCGCTGGCCGTCGCCTCTGCGCTCGCAACGCTCGCGCTCGCTTCGCCGATGCGCCGAGCATTGCCGTCGGGCGATGTGACGTGCGGCAGCAATGTGTACACCGTCTCGCAGGTCTCCGCCGCGGTGAGCGGGGGCGTTGCGCACGAGAGTAACCCCATCGGCTCCGGTACGACCTTTTTCAATACCGCGCGACGGGACAACGACTGATACAAAGAGCACAGACAGCTACCCGCACACGTTCCGCGACGATGAGGGATTGAAGCTGTTCTGCTCGGGGAGCTCCTGGCTCGAGGTATGCTACAAAGCTATTGATCAATGCCAGGACGCTGAACGCTGCATATAGTATCCGATTTTGAAGTCGGGCGCGTACAGCGGCGGCAGCCCCGGTGCGGACCGCGTCGTCTTCAACACCGCCGGTACTTACTGCGCGTAAGTTGCTCAGTGTGGACGTTCGTAGCCTGGGCTGACTGGCTTTAGGGTCATCACGCATACCGGTGCCTCTGAGACCAATGGGTTCGTGTCATGCAAGGTGAGAGGACCCGCTATCTTTCGTAGACTGCGTACTGATGATTCACCTCACCTAGAACGATTGAATATTGTTGTAAGATTACTATTTGGGCGCAATGCAGTACCACTACTAGGGATCTATGTTATGCTTCCATTCCATGCTTGCCCGATCATGAGAAGCAGCGTCACAAACTTTGACCTGAGAAAAGGCGACGAAGAAGACCATCTCGTCGACCCTGCTGGCAAATCCTGCCGCAATCGACAATAGGATTGCCTGTGTACGTATATGTGGGTCCAGGCAACGGAGTCGCCCCTGCGAGGGTCGCATTGACAAGCTTGAAGACGCGCTCACGTGTGTTACTGCTGCGGTGACGACTGTATAAAGCCACTCGCGAAGCAAGCCAAAGATCGCACAAGATGTACATCGCGAAACCCAATGATGAAATATCGCGTAGACTAGAAGTACATGCTGCAGGCGCTAGCTATGGCCAGGGAAACGCGCACGAAACTCTAAAGTCTACAATACCCGAGCCAGCAACAGATGAAGATAGTGATACAGATGTGCAGTTTTACTATGAGACACGTCTAGTACGCGCCACCAGCGAGCTTGCCAGCGATGGCAGCGTCGACCTCCTGGGGAACCCATGCGTAGAAGTCCTCGGTGGTGTACTTGGGTGTCCAGCCGAGCGAGCGAGCGCGGGGGCCGGCAGTGGTCGCGTTGGTGCCGAGGATGAAGAGGAAGCCGATAGCCTCGAACTCCTTCTGCTCGAACTTGGTGGGCTCGGGCGAGGTGGACTTGCCCTTGGCGTGGAGAGCCTTGGTGTAGGTCTCGGCGAGCTTCTTGTACTGGTAGTCGCCGGCCTCAATGATGTAGTGGCCCTCGGTCGCGCCGGAGGGTGCAGAGCCGTCGACGGCCTTGGCGAGGAGCGTCACGTAGAAGGAGGCGGCTAAAAGCATTGGTTAGAGTTGCAAGATATTAGAAGAAGAGATGCACGTACTGTCATCAACGTGTGCGTGGTTCCAGACGTTGAGACCCTCGCCGACAACACCACCCTGGCCACGGCCGATGGACGTCTTGATCGAGAGAGGAAGCTGGATCGAGCCGACGTGCGCAATGCCGGCCTCGAACAGCGGGCCAGAGGGAGCACCCCAGACGGTAGGCGGGTAGATGGTGAACGTCTTGACGTAACCGGCAGCGGCGGCGTCGACGACAGCCTTGGCGGGCGGGTTGTGGGGAAGGCCGTTGTAGGTCGCGACGAGGTCAGAGTCGGTGTCCTTGGTGATCTTGCCAGAGGGAGCACCGCCGTTCGAGCCGAGGTCGGCCCAGATACCGGTGCCGGAGGTGTGGATGTGGATGGGCGCCTTGCCGGTGGCCTCGAACCGCTTCTTCGCGCCGGCGAGTAGAGCAGTGGTGGCGGGCAGGTTGAAGATGTCGGCGACTTGGAGGACGACGTCGAACTCGGCGGCCTTCTCGGTCAGGAGCGCGGTGTCCTCGAGCGAACCGACGATGGTCTTGACGCCAGTGATCTCGGCGACCTTCTTGGCCTTGTCCTCGGAGCGGACGAGAGCGGTGATGTCGTACTTGGAGTCCTTGGAGATGGTCTGGAGGACCGAAGCACCGATGAGGCCTGCGTACACTGATCAGCAAGGTACGGCGATGCAACTGAGAAGAGCAAACGTACCAGTGGCACCAGCAATGAGGACGGTAGCAGGCATTGTTTAAGAGAAGTTGGTTGAGTAGAAGAGTTGAGAGAGGATTGGATGGGCTGCTGGAGCTGATATTTCTCGACTTTCGAACATACCGCCTTTATAGATGCTTGCGCCTGGCCGAAGATGGCATAACGCATTGGATAAGCAGTAACAATAGACGCCCGAGGACTGCTGAGCGAGATGCAGGCATAAGCTTCCTTGCTTTGGTCAGCCGAACTGAACCAGGTAACGGTTAGTCATCCTCGTGGCCGACACCGATGCTTGGAACAATCGTCTTTCTGGTTGACAGCATTGCTGTGAAATAGAACCTGAACGCATGGTTCTTCCGGCGCACTATCAACAGTCAGCGACTGTGCAGCTGAGTACAAGGACGAAGGCTGAGACAGCCTCTTGTTTGTGGTGGGAGCTCGGGACAAGGTACGCCGCTCGCGCCACGTCGCGTCGATAACGCGTCGGAAGGCGAACCAACCTTGCATCCTCCCTTGATGAAATCCCATATATCGTCTCCTCGCAAGGACAAGACAATAATAAGTCAACGAGCAAAAGCTCAACCGAATGCACCTACACGGTGTTGCTAGCACACTGTATCCAATGGCATGGCGTCAAACGCTCCTCAGGTCGGTGGGCGCCCACGGTATCGGCGACCACAGGATCCCAGTCAACCGCCCACTCCACCTTGCGCTCTCAGGACATTGAGGTTTGCCTATACGAAGGCGCTCTTGCAAACAATTACGCCTTGCAAATGTTCGGACCCGAGTTATGGCGTGTACACGCATGAGTGTACTGGTCTACTCGCTACAGCCATCATCTGCTAAGACTGGGAAGTTCTGTCCTTTCTAAACAGACTTAGGTAGTATGGCGACTACATGAGAGTATGCACAAGATTCACGCGGGGTATGCCTTTGCTGCGGGAGGGTTCCGGAGAAATGCCATGTAGATATTGTATGAACGATATCTGATATAATCTGGATTCACTCGCTCTCTGGGGATCACAATGGGATAATCATTTGGCGGTACAACAGTCCCATCTTCACCACGCCACACCGGGGCCATAGCCGTCCGAATCCTCTTCACTCCGCTCAGCCCCATCACAGACGCCATCCCAATCTACCCTACCCTCTCCAATTTTTGCTCTCAAGGCGCCGACCATCGCGTCGGTGATCGTGCTCTTGCGGATTATCACGCGCTCGAAACCGTCGGACAGGAACCACCGCTCCAGCGCAACCATAAGTCTGTCGAAAAGCGGTTTTTCGGTTGCCTGAGTAGGCGGTTGGACGTCGCCCGTGTACTCCTCCTCGACGCTCAGGTCAAATAGACTGGGATCCTCGCCGTTTTGAGGAATCACTGGCTCATTGTCGTCGAAGAGCACGTCGGTGAAGCGAACGATGCGCAGCTTCGGGAAGCTCGGCATCTGCTGACGACTTGTTCGCAAAGCATGTGCTAGTGCCGGCGCCGACGCTCGGTCGAGATCGAGAAGCTCGATGGAGGGAAGATTCCGGGCAGCGGCCCAAGCATGCGGGTCAGCAAGGACTGGTGGCATGCCGTCGACGGATAGAATGCGGGAGGATGCATAAAACGAGCGTCCTTGGACGAGCGCATCGAGAGTCTGACGGCCATCTGTAGTGAACAACATCTCGCCGGGTCCATTATGAGGCACGTGAACGCTCAGGCTAGGATGCTCGTTATCAGGATCCGGCTCCGCGAATTGCTCCAGCGATACATCTTCCGCTGTTTGACCTGGCCAGGACGCCATCACGTCGATGTACACGTAGTTGGCGTCCAGCTGGAGCTTGAGAGCACCGTGGCCCGCCTCGACTAGATCGTCCATATATTGTGTCAAAGAGGGAAGCGCGAGAGCACTGAAGCCTTGTAGCATGCTGCCATACAGTTCGTACGAGGGCGTTCCGGCGGAGTTGCGAATGCATACTGCGTGCAGTGATTGAGATAGTTGGAGATAATGGAACGGGATGAGATTCTGGTAGAAATCGTTGCTGAGGAGCAGATATTTCAACCGCGGCAGGCTGATGCAGCTGGGACCGTTGGCCTGGGATAGGGCGGGAGACTCGGTGACGATGGAGTGCTCTATGTGAAGTAGCTCAAGGTTCACCAGACGCGATAAGGCAGATACCATGGTATCCGTGTCAGCCCAAAGCCTAGAGATAACAATCGTAAGGTTGGTCAAGGTCTCGGCGCGTAGAAGGTGTGCGTCGGGATGAATATGGACGCAAGTCAGTTCGACGGATTTCAGTTTCGGCAGTGGTGCCTCGGTTGCGCCAAAAAGGTTCTTAGGTAGAGCAACACCGTTGCTCGCGAACTCGAGCGAGAGAAACTCCAGCTCGGGAGCCCGGCGCGTGAGTGAGTGGCAGATGCTCGGGTTCTCCGCTGGAAGTGACAAGACGCGGATACGATGCAGTTCACGGAGTGCAAGCATCTTAGCGCGTTCCCTTTTCGCTTTGTGAGGCGCCTCTGGGAAGCGTACATCCTCTTCATCAATGACAAGCGAGAATGGCACCGGACGCGATCGCCGCAGACATTCGCGCGTCCAGTCGAGGTGACATTTCAGGGGAATAAGGGTCCAAGCGTTAGGTGATGATAGAACGACCTCGCGGAATTGGTGGCAGGTTTGCGAAAGGGATAAGCAAGGGGTCGGTTGGTAATCCTTGTCTTCGTCGTAGATGTCAGCGGGAGGAGACGTAAGGATCAGGACGATGCGAAGGATGATCTCGGTGGGCAGGATAGCAAAGATAGGCTGGCTGTCATTGTGCTCGCGACGTTGCAGCGTCGGGCGAGTAAGGCCTTGGTCTCGATGATCCACAGGGAGCCCTGACAATCTGTACGCCATCTTTTACACGAGACACCTAGACGGGCGACGAACAAGCGAGTCGGACACGGAGGGCAGTGACTATATCCCGAACAGCGAGGACGCAAGCCGGAGCTCAAGTCGTGGAGCTTCCTATCCTGGAGTTGCCTACGGCAAGATCGCTGGGCCTCAGATGAATCTGTGCAAAGGCTATAGCGACGGCGGAAGTGAAAGATGGGATCGCTGTAGATCCAGCGCACCTCGAGCGGCCTCGTCGTGACGGCAGCGCACGTTCTCTCTTCCGACGACCAGCATCCCAGCCCCCTTCTTTTAATGATACAGCGTCGAGTTGTTCTCTTTGTATAGCCCGATCGCAAATGAGACTCCTCAAACTCTATGCACACCGCTTGAGTCTCACGAAATGCCAGAAATGGCGGGAAAAGCACTGCTGACGCTCCGCGTGGTGTCATACAAAGGGCCATGAGGGTCCGTGTGTTTCGGTCGCCCAGATGCCCCAGGCCGCTCTAGTAGAGGCTAATGCACTGGCTGTGCGGCTATGACCCAGCGCGCTGTTTGAGATGACCGTGCATAGCGACGCAGCCGCGCAACGCTAATATCCACTTCGTTTATATACGCCTCCGCGGCAGTCCCACAGCTCCAGCTTTCTCCCCTTTCACCACCATGGTCGCTACCTCTACTCACCATGAAGGAAGACCAGTCGCCGTGCACTTTGGTGCAGGGAACATTGGTCGTGGCTTCATCGGCGCACTGCTCGCCGAGGTGCGTTTGAGCGTTGTTGTGCGCAGACGCGAGATTGACCACTAGATCCAGTCCGGATACCATGTCGTCTTTGCAGACGTCGACCAAAAGATGATCCATGAACTCAATACGCAAGAGGGTGAGTATCGTCTTTGTCTGTCTGTTCCCTTCTTCTGAACTCTTGGCAGCGTACACCGTTGACATCGTCGAAGCTAACGGTCACCATGTTGAAGTCGTGACCGACTTTGAGGGCGTCATGTCGAACGACGACGAGGTGATCGACCATCTTTCTTTGTGCGTATCTTCATGACCTTCTATATTCGGTCTCTAACACACATCAACAGACCCGAGACGCGAATCGTAACCACGGCAGTCGGCCCGCCCGTCCTCTCCAAGATTGCACCGACGATTGCGCGCGGGCTACGCGCCCGACGCGATGCTAATGCGCCGCCCGTCAACATCATTGGTTGCGAAAATATGGTCAATCAGACGGACGAGCTTAAGAGGCACGTCTACGCACACCTGGACGGCGAGATGCGGGCATATTGCGATCAGCACGTCGGCTTTGCGAACTGCGCCATTGACCGTATCGTCCCCGGAGGACACGATCCATCACATCCTCTCGATGTCTCTGTGGAGGAGTTCTCGGAGTGGGCGGTGGACGAGAAGGGTCTAGTTGCTCCGATTGACCCGCCAATTCTGCGCATGACCCTGACGAACAAACTTGACGCCTACATGTGAGTTTCTGAGTTTAGCTCTCACAGCGCTCGTCCTCATGCTAAACTAATAATAGCGAGCGCAAGCTCTTCACACTGAATTGTGGACATGCCACCACAGCGTACCTCGGGTACGTTCTTGGCGTATACCAGATCCACGAAGCCATCGCACATCCCTATATCCGCCACCATACGCACCGAGCACTATGCGAAGGCGGCGCTGCGCTCATACGCAAGCACGGCTTCGGCGAGAAGGAGCACGATCAATACATTGACAAGGTCATGACACGCTTTGCGAACCCCAAGTTAGGCGACACCGTGACAAGGGTCGGCAAGCAGCCGCTGCGCAAGCTGGGTCGCCATGATCGGTTGCTTGGCCCGATGTATATGGCGCGCTCGTTCGGCCTGCCTACGAAGCATCTGGCTTGGGCGGTTGCAGCCGCGTTTCTGTTCGATATCCCAGACGACCCGGAGAGCGTCGAGCTGCAGCAGAAGGTGCAGCAAATGGGCATCGAGGATGCTGTTGTCTCTGTCACTGGGTTTGAGAAGGGCAGCCACGAGCTTTCTGCGGTCCTTGAGGCTTACGGCGAGCTGAAGCATTAGACACGTACATACTACATAGACACTCCCCGGGTTTCATCTGCATTCTCATATCGCGCTGCTGGATTTGCGTGGACGTCTTTGGATAGACTGTAGGTACAATAGACTTAATAGATGTACAGTACAGTTCGGAATGATAATGGGTCTTGCTTGCTTATGAAGACTACCTCATCGATTGGAAATCTGTGAGCAAGAATGGAACATGTCATTCGAAAGCAGTGCAATGTTCATGTGCTCAATAGTGACGATAACAACGATAGATATGTAGAGTGAAATGTCTACTCGGAGGAGGATTGACCACCAAGCTGGCCAGCAGTGATGTCGGGATAAGATTGAGGCTCGCCATAGTCGGGCAGAGCAGCATTGGCATCGAGCGTCATGCGTGTCGCGATGGCGAGAATATTGAGGGACGGCACTTGCTCAGCACCAACCAGTTCATCGTCCTACGAGAGACGTCGGTCAATAACTTGTAGCAGGGTGACAGAAATACAATCGTACCTTGACGACGCGCCAGCCAATGTTCTGTGTGAGGAACGGCGCGACTGCCTCAGGATCAGTCGAGCTGATGCCGGCCCGCTGCGAGAGCGCGCCGTTGAGATGAACGAAGCTCTCGACATTGTCACTGCCAGGCATGACGGCAGACGTCCACACGCTGTGGGAGCCGACAAAAGAATGCGAGTCACGGAATTCGGCCGCATCTTCAGGGATAGGGCCAACAAATAAGAGCACTGCGTACGAGCCGTTCAACGCGTCAACTGATGATTGAACTCGGACAGTCCAGTCGTAGCTTGGCTGGGAAGAATCGCCCTGCTGTGAAGTAGCGTTTGCCTGCCCTGTTGAGTTCGCGCTGGCGTTGCGAACAGGTCCGTATAGTTCGGATACCTGCAGCGCTACGGAGAGGCGTACAGTATCGGGGTTGGCCAAGTCAAGTCCGTCAAAGTCGGGATAGCTATAGCCGAGCTGAAGTAGATACTACTCAGCGCGAGTATACATAGGCAAAGGGTCGAACGTACCTTCTCTGTCGACATGATCTGTGAAGAGTCCCAGAAAGTCGAATCCGTCTCCCGGAACGGCATCAACTCTAAAGTGCTGGTCAGTTCAGCTAGCTCCAGAAGACATGATAGCGCCTACATACCAGTACTGGAATCGACTTGAACATCCCGCGGTAGCGTCCAAGAACCGGCACCAGATTGGCCTTGCGAGACCAAGACATCGGGGTGTAAGGCTTCCCAGAGCGAGATCAGGCGATCGATGTTGGCGAGGTGCAGCCAGAAGATTGGGTCAAAAGCGGCGACAGTGGGGTTGCTCATATGGCCTGCGCGGCCGCCGACGTCTAGTTGAATGGCGTCGTTGAGCGCCTCGAGCGAGTTGCTGGTGCTATTCCCATCGCCTGACGCGCTGTTACTGAATGCTGGCCAGGTCTTGACGCGAGCGAGCATATTGAACGTCTTGGACGTGATGTCGTCTTGCGAAGATGCGAGTTGTCTGGTCATCACCGTGAGTGTCGAGAAGACTCCGTGTGTAGAATGTCATCTTACTCTTGAAGCGCTACGATGTTGGACCTCGCTCCTGTACCAAAGCCAGTCGGATGGCGGACAGTAGACTGGTCCGTATTAAAAGGTCCTTCAAATTCTCCGTCAACCGGGTGAAAGCGGTAAGAGACCAAGGGGTTCGCCATCTGAATGAGGGAAGAGCATCAGGAACACAGGTCTCATCTTCTAGTGAGCGAGCCGTACCGTCAGTATTGAGCCATTCGCCGCGACAAAGTTGACTTGAGCGTCTGAGATGACCTGGTGCGGGGGAACGCTATTACTGGCCCAATCCCAAAACGGCAAACGGAGCGCTTGCGCTGCAGATTGAAATACAGGGTCGGTATAGTTCGCGGCAATCTGGACAGCTCTCTCTTGAAGTGTCTGCTCAAAGAGAGCAACATGAAGGCGGTGCCAAGTGGGAAAGAGGATTGAGCGGTGAAAGCTATAACCGGGCCAGGCATTGGGCGGAGGGCGAGTGTCGCCAGAACCATCGTAGCGCACGAATGGCTGACCATAGATGCCTGCTACCTGGTAGTAAGACTTCGGATCACTTTGATCGTCCTCTTGGATGGAAGCTGAGAAGATATGTGAGCCTGCTGCACTGTATGCATCGCGGAGCAACATACCAAGAGCTTGAACGAAAAGAGACCACTGCTCGTTGTTCTGGATGAAGGCGTTGATCTCAAGTCGATTCTGGGTGCCAGTGGTGACGCCCGTCGTGAGAACGTGTTGAGCATTCTGGCGCGCCACGGAAGTCGAGGACGAGAACGTTGAGTCGCACGCAGGTCCACGGCAAGGGAGAACAACTGCATTGGCAGCGATCAGCCTCGGGGTCCATCAGCGTCTGCAGTAGGCAGAAGAACAATATACGGACATTGATGAACATGCGCAAGCAATGGCAGCTACGGAGAGTGCTTTCGTCGTTGAAGACACAGTCCGCCGCGGGCGATGGTCGGCAAGTTCGGAAGCGAACATGGCGATGGGAGAGATGGTTGGTACAGAGCAGGCGGAGTTGAGGCGCTATAACATTTGCCGTGACCTTTGTACTCGAAACTGGCCTGATTGTCAAACGTTCAAGGAGAAGCCAGCCCACTTTCCGAAGGAGTTTCAGCCTGAACCTGCTCATCGGGCGAACTGATCGAGAGGTAACGACCTATAGAGGTAAAGCTGCTTCGGGATAGACCATGAGTATTCATTCAAGAAGAGTCCGCGAGCGCACGCAGGCATGCAGTATCATTGTCTCGCTGACATATTATCCAGGGCTGATAAAAGGCCAGGGTCACGACTCGAAAGTCGAACCAAGCTCTACTAGTCTCATGCGCGGGTAGGCTCCGGAAAATTCGTACAGGAGAATGAGCTTGAGCACTCAGAGAGCTATGCGGCGAACTTCCTTGCTCAAGAGTCCAATAGTTAATCGGCAACTATACGTGGACGATGAAAGCAAGACGAAAGGTGATCATGCCAATGGCGCCTTGTCGCGCTGTACACGTAAGCCGGAAACACCCGAGTGCACGCGACGCGACTCCCGAGGTTGCTCTCGAGCTCTTCACTAAGTTCACTTCATGAAGTTCATCAACATGAACTCATCTCTCATGGTCCACTGAATGCACATTGACTAGCAGCTCACTATGGTCGATCGAACGAGGACGTACTACTTAGTCTTATGCAAGACACGCATATCTCCTTGCAGCAATCTGGGATAAACAATGGGCCCAGAATTCGTTATGACGGTATCGACCGCCCAACTCGCTCCTCTCTTCAAAGTCCGACAAACCCAGACGAGAAGTCTACGCACGACTAGTTGCCGTGACGTCACATCTACTTCCTAGAACCCTGCTCGCAACATCTGTGCACGGCGGTATCACGAGCCAAGTCCTCAGACTCAGAAACTGGCAGAGTCCGATGCTAGCAAACTCTTCCTTTGTGTGTCTGGCCAACATTGCATTCTATCACAATCCCTGCGGCGCAAATTTAAATTGACAGGCTGCGACTAGACTCCGGCTGGCGATCCTCGCGTACGGGTTCCTCATGATGAATGACGCTTCATGATCGACCATACGGCATACTTACGAGCTCGCGGATCGACACTTATGTCTACGCGACTCCCGGTTCAGGCCACAAAGAACGTCTAGGCTACCGAGGACCTCGTAACATGACGCGATGTATCCTGAATGCATATCAGAATGGCCATGACGCAGCTCGCTCTGCAGAACTTCGTCAGGGTCAGCTCATTGAGTTTAGCGTGAGTACGCGCTGACTGAATCAGTGATGAACATGCACATACAGTATGCAGTACGCCTCTGATTCTATACTGGGCTTCTGACTGGGATACTTTTCTGGGTTGTAGTCGTTCAATCATTCTATGACGGGGTTCAAAGCTCGCTTCCGCTATATCGGACTCTTCTCAAGCGCACAATGCAAGAACAATCCGAGTTCTCCGCGTCGCAGGGAATTTTTGATGGCACAAGAAGTTACCATTACGCATGCAGGCTCACTAGCGTGCCCAAAGTTCGTGTACTCATGAAAGCCTTGCTCAAGATCATGTCTAGAAATCTTCGTAGCACGTCAACACACGCGTATTACGCATCTCACGAGGGCCCCTTGGAATCAATTGTTTCATTTAAGAAGGTAGGAGCAGTCGTGTAACGAGATTCCTTACGTCTTACGCCGTCGGGCAAGTGATTTCGACAAACTCCGTATCGATCGTTGTGCGACTATGCGGAAGGCCCATTGTAGTACGAGGCGCTTACCAAGTAAGCGCGGTTCCACTTTCCGCTCTTGATAGCGCTAGACGGCCTTATCAGGCGCACAGTGGCTGCGCTAAGCGGCTGAGTGTCGACGCCTAGAGCAAAGGGCGCGACACTCATTATCTCCTGCACGATAACCTCCAACATCAGCCAGACGCGGACTTTGCGCACTGGAGGAGCGCGTCATTGAGCCATTGGGGCCGGTGCCTGCCCGCCTCTCTTCCTCCTCGTCGCGGGTACCTCGCGCCGTAAGCACCCTCGAACGGGCTCCACCACAATTATGCCTTCGCGAAGTTGAACTATGGCAGAAAGCACGCACGCGGGAAGACGACGTCGTCAGCGGAACCAATGGTGCTTTGGTGGCATCGGAGGCCTTTTACGAGGCTCGGCGATCCTCCACTCTTCCGAAGCTCGCATGTTCCCATGTGGCCGTCGAGGGTACGAACCTTTCCGCACTCGACAAGTCATCGATTAGCGTCGGTGCTCGCCCGGCGCATTTCTTCCTCTCAGTACCGCGCGACCTCTGCCGGTGGAGGACGCGAAAGGTGATTGACCAGAGGAAAAGGAACCTCAACAAGGATCAATTTTCACTTCTCCGGGCTGACGGAAGCCAGCACCGTTTAAACCGCTCGAGGTACCGATGTTTCCCGATCAACGCAACCTTGCCTATTCGGGACATAACACAAAGTTTCTCGCGCAAGCGTCAGTTTGTGCGCGCGCCACTGAGGCACGCAGAGTCTGATATGACTGCTTGATCTCACCCCAAATGATCATCCGCTCCTCATCTGTCCCTCTATTCTTACCAGATATGCTTGAGAAAAACCGGCGAAAGTGTCTCTAAGAGGAACGGAAGCATATCTGCGTGTGGCCGATAGAGAATTGGGGCATGGCACGGCGGCCTCGAGTTGTAAAAGGCGCGGAAGCGATCACTTGACGTCACTCGCGCGTGCGCTGCGACTGTCGATTTTCTTTGAGGCAAGGACGTATATAAGGATCGACTCGAGCTATTGCCAGTTCACAACATCACCGCCACCTGCTTAGACTCCTCTTCCTCTTATTCAAAAGACGCCACTTGTACTCTCGTCATGTCGCCCTCCGTTGTATACGCCGATGCCGTCCTCTTCGACATGGACGGAACGCTGACCGACTCCATTGGTACGCAATGCAGCTCTATCTGCTGTTGAGCGTCTGGCTGACGATTGATCTATCTGTAGCCGCTGTCGAGGCCGCATGGGGAAAGGTTGCGCGCGACATCAACCAGGATCCTAAATACGTTATCGCCGCCACGCACGGTAAGCGCGCTGTCGACAACCTTGCGCGCTTCCGCCCGGAGATCAAGTCGGACGAGATGGACAACGAGGTGCAGGGCTTCGAGGAGACTATCCTCTACTTCGCCGATGCGTACAACAAGCACGGACCCGGCTCGCAGACCGGCTCTCCTTGGCCCTCCGCCACGCCGGCAACACCCGCTACACCCTACGACTCCGGCTTTGCGACTCCCGATATGGGCTCTGCACCAGGCTCGCGCCACGGCTCGATCTCTACCGGTGGCCGCCGCCCTTCGTTCGGTACCCGTCTCGGCAACATGCTCGCCATGAGCTCCGTCGAGCCGCGCCGCTACGACAACGCGATTGTCGAGGACGCCGACGAGGAGGACGCTCAGGGCGGCAAGGGAGGTCTCTCTGGCGCTAAGACCGGTGGCGAGATCGACCCAGCATACCGCGTTCACCATCCCGAGACTCGTCACGAGCGCAAGGCATGGCAGATCGAGGCTGCCGCCGTTGACCGCTCGGTCAAGATTCTGCCCGGCGTGAAGAAGATGATTGAGTCTCTGCCCAAGGGCCGCTATGCGGTTGCCACGTCCGGTGCGAAGACATACGGTAAGATCGATGTTTTTGGATCTCGCGTGACCGCGTCGTGCTCATGTGTTTTTCTCAGCATATGGTTGCATGACCCGTGTCGGCATCACCCCTCCAGAGGTTACGGTGACAGCCGACGACAAGCGCCTTAAGGCCGGCAAGCCCGCTCCTGACCCTTTCCTGCTCGCTGCCGAGCTCCTCGGCTACGACTGCAAGAAGTGCATCGTCTTCGAGGACTCGCCCTCCGGCATCAAGGCTGGCGTCGCATCAGGTGCGACCGTCATTGCCGTCTGCACCTCGCACGAGCGCAAGAAAATCGAAAACTGCGGCGCGCACTTCATTGTCGAGAACATGACGAAGATCCGCTGCACGCCCATCGAGGAGGACGGCAAGGTTACGCAGCTCAAGTTCGAGATTGACGCATGAGCCTGTGTCCTTTGTAACGCCTTCTCCATGCCCATACTAGATCTCTGTCCGCTTTGTTCTGCTGTTTTTATTCGCTTTCCGTTCCAATCGCACCCCATCCACGCGCTTGTACCATAATGTAGACTCCCAAATCAATCCCATATGTAGATCCCATCGTATCAGCAGACATAGCTTTCGCACATCATTGCATGTCTATATTCCATAACTCTTTGTGTAACGACAAGTGGCGAATTCGTGGCCAAGTCCACCTCCGAGTATCATTCAATAAGCAGATAAACGCATCAAGTTGGCAGAGTCAACGAAAAAGTGAACTATATGTAAGCCTCATATACTACTCCTTATTCCCGCCACTGTCCTCGCAGCGGGCGGAGTCCCCACAGAGGCTTTCCGCGAAATAAAAGAACCACTCCCGCAGAATACATATTATAGCCCCCGTGCTACCAAGTAGCACAAGCTCCCTGCGCGTAGTGTTCGCGGGTGCGCCATACCGCGTCCGCTGATGAGACGCACAGGGCAGAGCGGACGCGGTAGACTGGGGAGGCCAACGTGAACGAGTGTAGGCCGTACCAGTCATGTTAAGACATTTGGTCAAACAATGAACATGTGGATTCAGGTAACAGTGGTACGAGTACCAACAATGAATGAAGATAGTCGACAGAGCATTTGCGAGTGTAGTGGCGGTCGTGAGCAAGACGCGACGCGAGCGCTGGCAACTTGAGTGCTCGGTGATGTCCGAACGCCGCGCTCCGGGTTGCTCCTTATAGCCTGTTTATTCCCACAAACCATGACAGCGATGCCCGTTCGAAACCCTACTGGACCAACTGTAGTGTCAGGATATAATTTATCAACTCAACATGGTAACTACATCTGTCTCATCCTGAGCGCGAGCTCCCACCGCCGGAGGTAATAGCTCTTTTATTCAACCCACCACGAACGGATCTTCAAGATCCTCCCCGTCTTCGCGACACAACCATGCCCATACCTGCTCCCTAAGCCTCTCTCCAGCACGAGGTACTGCTTCTCGGCAGTTCACACAGAGACCATCAAGAATATCGCTGTCCCCGATGATATCCTCTGCTAGGTCACCGCAGACGTCAAAGGCGAGGGAGCGGTAGCGGCGCTCTGCTGCATCCTGGGCGGCCTCCCAGACGCAGCTCGGATTGGGACACGGCATGGCTTGCCACTCAAGCCCAATGGCCCCGGTGTTGAACGCCGCTAGGAGCGCATCGTGTATGTGCGCACGAAAGGCATCGCGCGCACGGAGCGCGTCTGAAGAAGCGTGAAGCCCTTCATCGCCAGTCCCATCTTCCATCTGCACTTCAGCTTCTGCATCCACCGCGACTGAAGTAGCACCAGCTAGCAGCGCTAGTGTCTCAATATGAGGGTATCGCGTTTGGGGGATGTTGAGTTTTGTGACGAGATCCCAGACAACGAGCGGTTCCCAGTCGCTCGGCATAAGGTGTGCTCGGAGTGCACCTGCGTAGTCCGATAGATGTGGAGGAAAGAGTAGGTCGAGATGCGTGCTGACCACGCGCCGAAGCTCGGGTATGTCATAGTAGTTCGCTATGTCAGACAGCGCGGCGACACGCGACAGCGAAGGAGGAGACACATCGGGGTCCCAAGACCAACTATAGTTGCAGCATAAGTACTGAGACTGAATTGACAGCGAATGCAACAGAAGGTACCTGAGCGGATTGACTTGATACAGGCATTCAAGTAAGAGTGGAATATCTGCGCCAGCACGAACCTCGATAGATCGTATACCGATACCCAAGTCGACGGCAGGCTGCGCGAGTTGTTGTGCAAGTCTTTGAGAGCGTAATGCGGCCACGCTTGCGTGAATACGTGCAGCGAGGCCATCGGCGTATAGGATTAGGTCGCCATCTTCGAAAGAAGACAGAACTCTTGAGAACGGGAGCTGTGAATCGAGGAGGATCAGCCAAGCGGCTGTCAAGAATAAGGGATCGCTCACTGATTGGCCGTTATTGGTGTCGGTGTACGGTTGTTGATCCTGCGTGAACACATATGACGCTCCACCTGTGGGTGGCGGGGAGGGAAGGGATACACGGTGACGATGATTGGGTTCTTGAGCGTCCATGTCTTAGGTTCAGGATGAAGTGACAGGTACGAGGAAAAGAAGGTTGCGTGGGTGCCTAGAGGTCCGCTTTTCATGCGCCAGGCAGGGTATATAAGTGAATCTCAGAGATCTGGAACTCCAACTCTGCTAGCTGGCTGATAGATGCACGGCGGAGGCGTGATGATGTTGATAGGAACAAGACAAGGATGCAAAAGGCGGGAGCATATCCGCAACCGGAGGCAAGCTGAATGCGTCGCATTGCATGGTTTTCGGCACGGATGGTTAGTACGCCGCGAGTGCACGTAAGGGATGATCCAGAATAACAGATGTGCAATATGTTTTCAGCAACCGACAATGCTCGCCGAAAGCGCGGAACGTATTTAGAGTCTAAAAAGGCAATATGAATAGGTGTCGTTTACCCTTTTGAGAACAAAGCAACTGACTCCACGTTGCACGAGTTACGCGCGCTCAGCTGTGGCGATCACGGCAACAGATGCCAGTCTCCAGTGAGCCAGGGTTGTATGCGAACATGATAAACTTGCTGCCTTGCTGGACTGTACGAAACGCCAGGGACCTTGATAGAGTACTCCGTTAGCCGAACTTCGTTCGGGTAAAAAGGTGATGGAAGCCACATGTGGCGGGTTCAAGTGAGACAGACAAAACATTGAGAATAAAGCAAGGACTTTCGTGCCTTACTCGTGTTACATTTGCACTCCGACTAGCCTCAGCGTGCATCTGGGGGCGGCCGAACTTACCATCCGCCACTGCCCAGCGCCAGGGAGCTCAAATTTCATGTCAACGACAAAGCTTGGTCCCGAGATTCATCGGCGTTCGCTCACCACACTGCCACTTGCTCTTCACCGACTTCACCGACTTCACCGATGCTGGTGTTGCTGCGGTAGATGCGCCAAACAAGCAGTTGCAATGGTCCAATTCAGGGCTTCAGGTGCTCTTCGATGTACTCGGCGAACTTTTTACCCACAGCCTCCGCGCTCCAATCAACGGCACCCTTCTCTACTGTACCCAGAGTGATCGCCTTCTTGTGTACAGCAACGAACTGGCGCTTTAGTCTCTGTAGTTCGGCGAGGGGTACCGCGCGCGAGGGAAGGTGAATCTTCAGCAAGGCCCCTTGCTCAGGTAAAGAGATAGTTGTCAACCCCCCCGGCGCGCCGGACGCGGCTTGCGCGGCCATGAGCGAAGATACGAGGGCTGCGGAGGTGTGCTCCAGTGTATGCAGCGCGTCCGTAGGCGCTTTCGGTATCTTCAATGATAGAAGTTCGAATCAGGAAGCAGTAAGCGCACGAGGAAGAATGAGGCGTACTGCTTGAGTGCCGGTATTAGGCGCTTTCACAACTCCCTCAATCAAAGCACCCCAGATGCTGTCGAGAGGCGGTGTTGGGTCGTCCCACAAGACGGTGAAGAGAGGCGCATCCCAGCGAACCATCGAGTTCGGTTCTTCGTATCGCATGAAGAGGTTATCCAATCTGTCGCGCAATGCTCAGACAGCGTATCAATCAGAGCAGCTTTCAGCACTCACGTTTCGGAAGCGTACGCTCGGCCATCCTCTCGCGTTTTATTCCATTCGCGACACATTTCCGGACGGGCAACAACATGTACCTACTTTGCAATGCAATTGGCCTTCCTCATATGCAGGGAGATTATCTTAATCACGCACGGTACACACGCGAGCTTTCTGTTCACGCGCTGCACAGTACATCTGGTAGCGAAAACCCTTGATATAATTGAGGCTGTCGACAATGACCACGACGTCGGAGCCGAGGGCGCGTTGCAGTGCGGTGAAAATTGCGCCTCGGGCTGGCTTCTCTGCTTTACTGTCGTCGTATGCGCTACGAGGAACATTCAAAGAGTCGTCCGAGAGCACCACGACACGTTTCAGGGGTCCATCGTACGAAGCGTCTTGAAATCTGCGCTCAAGGTCCACCTTCAGTTCGGCGACACGGCGGGATTTTCCACTACAAGGGAAGCCCGATACAGTGATCATCGCCATTGTTCGACAGATGCGGTAGAAGTAGGCAGGTACGCCAATTTGGTCTCTGTTGGCGGATCCGAAGGTGACGGGGAAGAGCAAAGCTGACTTGATCGCGGCACCGACTGAAATCTCATCTCACGCTTGTTTGCCTCCCGCCTTCACCCTCCGCAAAATCTCGTAAATCGAGTCCTCCTCCATCCATCACTATGGTACGTCGCATTTAGCTGTTAATTAACATTATAGTGGCTCATACTGCTTATTTTTAGAGGCCAATTCTTCTACAAGGTGCTTTGATTGGGAATATTGACAAAGATCTGCACTAACGGCGCGCGCAGGACACGAGCGGTCGTTGACGCAGATCAAGTTCAACAAGGAGGGCGATCTTCTTTTCTCATGCTCCAAGGACCACATCATCAACGTCTGGTTCTCACAAAATGGCGAGCGGCTGGGTACCTACAACGGCCACAACGGCACAGTATGGACGGTCGATGTCGACTGTGCGTACTCCATATTCTTGACCTTGCACGCCGTGCTAATATAAATGCACAGCCGAGTCACGCTTTATGGTCTCTGGCTCTGCCGATAACGAGATGCGGTTATGGGAGGTTGCGACTGGAAAGTGCCTTTTCGTTTGGGAGTTCCCTACGGCGGTGAAGCGCGTTGCGTTCAACGCGACGGACGATCAAATCGTCTGCATCACCGAGCAGCGTATGGGTCACCAGGGCGCCATTCGTGTCTTCGACATCAACCGGGAGGGCGACGGGCGCGACCAGAACACAGAACCGACCTCGATGTTCCATCCCATCGGCTCCAAGCCGACCGTCTGCGCGTTCCCGTACATGCCGGGACTCATCTTGACCGGTCACGAGTCGGGCAAGGTCGCACTCTTTGACGCGAAGAGCGGAGAGGAGGTTGACAGCAACGAGCGCGCGCATGGAGACGTCGTGACCGACCTGCAACTTTCGCCTGATCGCACATATTTCATCACGAGCTCGAAGGACAAGTCGGCGCGCGTGCACGATGCCTCCACTCTCAAGGTTCTCAAGACTTACACTACCGAGACACCATTGAACAGTGCCGCGCTTGCTGCCGGCGCACCATACGTTTTGCTCGGAGGTGGACAGGATGCTATGAATGTTACGACGACCAGCGCACGGCAGGGAAAGTTCGAGACGCGCTTCTGGCACAAGATCTTCGAGGAGGAGGTCGGTCGCGTCAAGGGGCATTTCGGCCCTTTGAACACGTATGTCTACAGATATTATCGAGTCCGGACTTTTCCCACTGACTTTTCTTCGTCAGCATCGCGGTCCACCCGTCTGGCACCGGTTACGCATCAGGTGGCGAGGACGGCTTCGTGCGCATGCATCATTTCGACGAGTCATACTTCAAGTCAAAGCCGTACGGTGACCTCGAGATCCTCGACTGATTAATCGCATTTCTCGTCCTACTTTTGTGCCAAAATCATGGCGCTTTGCGCCGCACCCTCTTTTTCCAGCTGTAGCCCGACTTCTTCATCCACTGTAGACTTAGAGTGTCAGCTCGTGTATAGTACCTTGGGTTCCGTGCTTTCATCCGCTACGCGACCGTGCCATCGAACGCATATCTAGCCTTGTTGTTTGTGCATCGGTTTTGTCTAGGTGATCCATATGCTCGTCGCGCATGCCTACGACTGGTACGATATGCGCTCATCTGTGTCGGATGTCACGGTTCACCGCCCATGATATCAAGTCTCAGATGCCAAGGTTATTGCGAGTCAGTTCTCCTATGGCACGCGACGGCGTGTATAGCATTCGTATGCCGACGTTCCGTCAACTTACCAGAGACGGCTATGTCTTGGCTGAACGACCTCCTCTTTGGCTACTCGTCGTCAGATAGGGCTGAACCTGAGGACGGCGACAGTGTACTGGTACGCACCGACCCCGATGTAGCCGAATGTAACCCTGTGCGACGCTTGGGCATGACGCTATGGCTCCTTTCTAGTGATGCCTTATAACCTACACCTCCGAATTGGAGAAGAGGTAGAGGCGCCTTTCCGCTCTCTTGTGGACGCCTCGTCACTCAGCTGAACCTCGCATTAGGATGCCTCTTTCGAATGGTGCGTGCACTTTCTCTTTGCCGGTTCATTTTTTCTCAATAGGCTGCAGTCTTCGAGAGGCGCCCGCGCTCGTCTTCGTTCTCGTCAAACACGACTGCTCGAGGCCCCGCGATGACTGGATCACCGCCGGTACAAGATCTCCATCTGTATTCGCCCATCATCCACTCACAATCTGATAGGCCAAATGCACTCGCGCAGTGTCCATCGACATACCAAGGGTCACACTTAACGACCTCCCCACACTTGAGGGTACACCCCATCCTATGCCGCCCTTGCGTACCGCGATGAGATCTACAGATGGCTCCGTATCCAGCCGGCGTTCTCGCCGTCTCTCAGTGCGCATTCAGGAGAGTCCGCAGAGCGTCATCATCGTGCCCGCTCGACCCGAGACGCCGCCTGCTCTCCCGACGCGCTTGATGAAGAAGATATCAAGTAGCTTTGCACAGTCTGGGAGGAGACCTATGGGGCCCATCCGGCGCTGAAGCGCTGAGGCGTTGTAGATGTATGGTTCTGCATAGATAGATGCTTTTTCTCTGGCGCATCCCCCGTACGCTCTACTATATCCTATCACGTCCACTTGTCTCTATCACTATATCCTTCGACCATGTCCGTTGAGATTGGAAAAACTGAAAAGCTCGCGTTCATTGTGCCAACTTTTTCGTTGCCTGCGAGGGCTCTTCCCGGACCCTGCTCTCACTGTGTGGGTCACTCGTCTCGACGCCTCCGGGCGCCGACGTCCCACCTCCTGGTCCTTTGCAAACCACGAAAAGCTTGACATATCGGCTGACCGCGCACGGGAATGTAAAAGCAAATACCGTACGTCCGCGCGTCGGACAAGTGGGCCGTCGACGCCGATCGGCCCGAAATGGAAATGGCGGTGCCGGGTCAGACCCATTGTTCTCACTCAGGGCGGGCCATTTCATCTCATCTTGCGTCGCGTTGGCCAAGCTTCATCTCACCAGGATCCCGCTCGAGAAATCTTCAATCCTTCAGCATGACCGTAACACAAGACCCCGCCGAGTAAGTGTAGAGAAGCAGCAGGGAACAAGGTAGTTGAAGTTTGCGGGCGGTCGTGAATAATTGCAGCGCCACATCGGCCTGAAACGGAAGGACGAAACGCGTCCGCGCGCGCCGGCAGGCATTCGCGCCCCGCGTCTCGCGGTCCAGACCGGCATTGCTCGCTTAGATGGGCGCGACAATGCAAAATGCATATATAATCTCAGACGGCGGGATCGTCGCCCAAAATTACCCCCCTGCGCACTTTTTTTCTCTACCCATGTTCACGTCTGCTGCGAAGAACTCGTTCAGGAATCGTGCGTTGTGTTTCGGGTCTTGTGTTTGGAGCGGATGTTTTAAGTGCTGATGTGTTGGTGTAGTGTACGCCGTGGTTGTGGAGGGCCCTCATCGGACTTGCTTGACGCAGCAAACACAGAAGCAGGAGACCACCCCAGTGCGTAATCCGTAGAGACCTGGAATATGTAGCAGCAACTGACAACCACCCAGCAACCCGCACCACCACTCCTGCGCTCACACTCCCTCGATGAAGCCCCTCTGCGCACCGTCCTGCGCCCAAGCTCGGACTCATACGAGCGGCCAACTTCGAGCGGCGGTATGCCGCGACGCCCGAGCTTCCAGCGTACGCGCTCCGTGCAGTTTGAGGAGCTGCCGCGGCCTTCGCAGATGTATGGCCGTCGCGTACGGAGACAGTCGCAGAGCAAGTCTACGTGGGATCGCTGGAGCGCGTTGTTCGCTACTGGGAGCAATCTGAACGCGCGGAGGCGGTGGCCGTAGAGAAAGAGGGCGCGTCGAAATGAATGGGCTGAGAACACAATAAGGAACTGCGGTAGCCGCGGTCGAGGGCGGGTTCTTGTGTGTGGGAGAAACATACAGGAGGGCGATCAGCAAGGATGCTTGATGAGGCCTGAGGAGATGTGCATACCGTCGCCTGGTGGGGTCATGCTGGCGGATATGCGTTTACGACTTCTGGGTTTTAACGAACTGTACATTGGTTTCCCATTCACGGACTCGCTTGGACGCTTCGAGCTCGAAGCAGCGTAGCATATACCTGTATCATCATCTGCATACCCATATTCATGCTCGATATCATTTGGTTGATCTGCGCACTGCTGGGCATCCGTGGGCCAAGAGAAGCGTCAGCGGGGATGAATGCCGTCGGTTCTGCGGCCAAGCTCGTCAAGACTTGCGGTCAGCGGTCGGACTGCCGGTAGCGACCTGCATAGCCACGGACGATACCAATATACTTCACGTTCATCAGTACTTGCAAACTGTACAGGGATAAGGTCGGCATAGCAGGCTTTTGGCAAGTCGAAGCGGGTCATCGCAAGTTCAACTTCCCGAGACAGGACGTCAGCATCGTCAGTCCGCGGACTGCAGCTCCGCAGTCGCACGAGTGCATCAACCGAGTCTACTGTACCGCCACGACCTTTCGCAACCCACACGTGATGCCTCGTGACCGTGTGAAGGTCGGATCAGATGCAACCGATGCCGAGGGACAGGGGACAACTTGCAACTTGCCATTGCCTTGCCATGTACGGCCTCCACGCGCCTATTTCCCTTTATGTAGACTGTATAGCTGTACATAGTAAAGGTGAACCCCACAAATGAGTCATATTGCACCAAACACAGAGCTTGGGGCTGGGAGCTGTTGCCTCTCGCCCATCATGTCGAGTCTCGCGCACGAGAACGCCAGGCGAAAGCTTCGGGACCTCTGTTCGCTCTTCTCGAGGCTACCTGAAACATTACCTGTATCGACTAGTATCACCCTTTCACTCGATGATGACTCCGTCAGTGAGGAAGGTTACTGGTTCGCACTTAACAGCTGCCTCGAAGCGAGCTGGGGCCACAAACACATCGGGTTCACTGTCACCGAGCGCGGCAGCAAGATTACTTCGACAGTGACTGTCATCGAGACTGCTCTGCCTCATCTCAGTGAAACAGACGTCTCCCTCGTCGACCTGTGGCTCAATGCATTCATCGACGAAGCGAAACGCGCTGGAGCTCGTATGCCATCTGCAACTTCACAGAGGTCGTTCATGCTATTCCATCGTGATACTCGACTTATTGTGCTTACACCGTACTCTAGCTCTCGCACTGGTCTGTCCAGCAGTAGTTCGAAGGCCTCAAGCATATCGGTTCGTGATCAACTGTACGCTTTCCATCACAGCATGCTCTCTGCATTCACTCACATGTTCAGGAAACACTCGAGACAACCTGGAAGCTCGCAAGCGCAGCTTGGCTTTAGTGCTATCTCGAAAGAGGAAGCTCAGGCTCAGACAGCACGTGGATGGGAGAAGCTTAGAGTGACGAACGAGAGGATGAGAGAGATAGAGGATGCAAAGAAGGAGGAGAAGAAGATCGCAAAGCGGGAGGCTGAGCGTGATAAGAAACGGAAGCAGAGGGCCCAGAAACGCATCGAGAGCCTCCCTGGCACAAGTGCTACGACAGCTATTGATGTGAGCGATTCAGACGGCTCAGACGACGAGGCTGCTGCTGTAGAAGCTGCACGCGAGGCCGAGCAAGTGTGTTATCAACTGATTACCATCGCCATGATGAAACTGAATCAGCTACAGGTTCGTATGTATGCAATCAAGCAAGAGAATGCTAAGTACTCGTCGTCCGGAGCTACTACCGAGAAGAACCGTGTCAATGTGGCAAAGAAGAAGGGTATCGACCCAAGTACTATGAAGCGCCACACAAACTGGCAGCACTGGGCTTTCTGGACGAAGATCAAGCGCACACAGGTATGTCCACTGATAGCATGCAATGGCCTCTCTTTCATGTTCACAGAAGCTGATGATCTCTTGTACAGGAGGCCCTGCGCGACGTTTGGAGTGCCGATAAGCTGGTGAACGAGTTGCACAAGACCGATCCAGAGCTTTTTGCCGGCCCGGGTGGACTCACGAAGGGTGTTGTGCATAAATGGTTCGCTCGCGACGCTAAGAGGAAGGTCATCCCGGGCTGGTCTGAGGCAACACTTCGCCGAGTGGAGGCAAGCAGGCGCCCTGGGCCTATCTCGCGCTCGAAAGTTCTTGTATGCACGTTACTGAGTCGAAACGGATGGAGGATTGCTCATAGGATTCACAGGACAAGCATCCAGACATCAAGCAAGCTGTCGTCAGTCAGCTTCAAGCTATACGTGCCTCTGGACTTCCAGTACAAGGGCCCCTCGTTCGTATGGTTCTTCGTGCACACATAACCCACCAGAAGCCCGAACTCCTCGATCCTGTCAATGGCTTGAAGCTCAGCATGTCCTGGGTGCGAAAGTTTGTGAGCGATGAGCTTGGATGGGCGGAACGTGTCGGGACTCGGGCTGCCAAGAAGGTACCTGCGAATGCAAAGGAGCTGTGCACACGTACCCACAACCGGCTTACATTTGCGATGATGATGCATAACGTGCCGGCCGAACTCGTCGTGAACGCAGACCAGGGTGGCGTAACTTTGATGCCTACAGGAAAGCGAACTTACGAAAAGAAGGGTGCGAAGAATGTGCCACTTATCTCGCACGAGGAAAAGCGCCAGGTACAGTGTCTTTACCAAGGCCTTTCGTTGTATTACTCTCTGACTGCTTGCTCACAGTTCACTGTTGTTCTCGCATCCTGCATGGACGGCGAGATCCTGCCTTTTCAGTCGATCTGGGGTGGTTCAGGCCCTGCCAGCCTGCCCTCGAGGAAGGCTGAACGCTTCCAGGAAGCGGACATCGAGGGCTTCACGTATGGACATGGCGATACACGCCACTGGAGCTCGCGACAAACAACGAAAGATGTAAGTATTGAGTATTGAATGCCAGTGTTGGCTTTCTGACAAGCTCGATAGTGGATTGAGGAGACATATGTCCCGTACATTGCACGAAAGAAGAAGAAGCTTGGCCTACCGGACGATGCAAAGTCAATTTTACTTCTCGACGTGTGGCCTGTACACATTGCGAACTCAAACGACGACGACTTCGTGCCCTGGATGCGGAAGAACCACCCGAATATCATCATCCTGTACATTCCAGGAGGGTGTAAGTGACGATCTGCTCTCTCCGTGAACCCTCTAATCATCAGATCTTAGGTACCGGTATCTTTCAGCCAGCCGATGTGGTTCTTCAGCGCATTCTCAAGCACATCATCAAGCTCAGTGCAATGGATTTCTTTGTCGCATTCGTAACACGCCAGCTTCGCGAAGGAATAGCGCCAGACAAGACAACCGTACCACACGACTTGCCTACTCTTCGTAACGCATCCATCTCGTGGATGCTCGACGCATATCGCTACTTCCAAGCCAACCCGCAGCTCATTCACGATGCATGGAGCAAATGCCGCACGGGCACCAACGACGAGCTCAACCTTTCTTACGAGTCACTTTCTGGACCCACTGGACGTGCGGCGATGCAGCTCGCAATGCGCACAGATCCGGTTTTCTCGGGCGAGATTGCCCGCTTCGAGGTGGACAAGGTGACCGGAGATCTTGCTGCCGAGTCTGACGGCGAGACGAACACGCGGGCAGCTATTGCTGGGCATGACGACGACCTCGCTCTCTCGGCGGATGAGCTGCGCGATCTCCTCTCAGCCGGCCCTCAGACAGTCAGCAACAAGCTCTTTCCCCCGCGCTCAGCTCTCGCAGAGCAGGACTCGAATGGCGACTTCTCCGCCAAGGAGTCAGAAGTAGAACAAGGCGATTTTGATGATATCGCTGCCACACCGGAAGAGCTGCTGGAAGCACGCGGGAGCCAGCCAGCGCAACATGCTGCCCAGAGCGAGGAGGCCACAGATGTTGATGATGAAGAGTCCAACACCGACGAGCTGGTTTGCAAATGTTCTTTCGGGTGTTCTTTGTTCTCATCGTATCTCGTAACAGTCTAAACCAGAAGACTCCGATCGTTTCGACAATGACCTCGACGACGACTGCGCGTACACTTCCGGCAGTGAAGGACCACCGCCGTCTAGCGATGCAGACATGAGTCTGCACGAGTCTGCAGATCTCGAGTCTCCAAGCGACGACGAGGAGGTATATGTCACCATCAACAATATTTTTATCACAATGACTCATCGCGCATGTAGTTCGCGGGCTCTACTAAGCCTTCGCAAACCATCCCAGGACCCTCGACTGCAGCGCCACCAACCAACCCATCGCGTCCATCGACTGCACTTCCAAACATCGCCCTTCTGGGAGGAACAAACTATGCAGCATATCGTACGCCGGAACAACTCGCAACGAAGAACCCGCGCGGGAAGGCCAAACGCAAGTTACCCGAGCCGGCCAGCACCTCCGCTCCAGGTGGCAGCGAGAAAAGCGGCTCGCGCAAAAAGCATAAGCCCGATGTTGCCGATGCATCGCCTGGGGAGCCAGAAGATTTGTCCCGTGGGCGTGGACGTGGACGTGGTGGACGAGGACGAGGTAGAGGACGAGGACGAGGACGAGGCAGCGCGCGCGGGGGATGAGTGGTGGCGAGAAGCAAGTTGCGCACCGGGCTCGAACCGACCTCCCCGTTCGCTTGAGGCAAGCTTGAGGCCGCCGGCGGACGAGAACATATAAATATATTATTTAATGATTTAAAAACGATTTAAATATTATATAGTCCAAAGCTATGCAACCAAGCCTAGGGGACGGGGGACAGGCGCTTAAAAGATGCAACTTTTCGGAGTCGAGGGGACAGGGGACGTTGCACTAGGTCGTGGCGGTACAGTAGACCGGCAGCCCACTACAATGCCACAAGTATGGAGACGGGACGCCCATAAAAAGTACAATAGGAATAAGGCTTCCCGCATGGCAATAGAGTAGAAGTGTAGTGATGGTGGGAAGCAAGAGAGAACAAGGCCCAGGGCGTTTACTTAAACAAAACCCCCTATTGACGTTGTCCGAATCTCGCGCAGCCCGGCGTTGCGCGACCTTCCTTCATTTCCATCTCCTGGCCGCGCCACTTGTTCTCCTCCTTCCACGACCTTTGACCAACTTGTTAACGATGAGAGCGTCGACCTCTCTCCCTTTCCTTGCTATACCTACTACTGTCGTTAATGCTACCGCTCTCGCACATCGACCGCCGCATCCTGCCGACCGGAGAGAGACGTCGGGCTTTGCGGACCCGAGAGATGGTGGTGGACGTTGGCTTGACGTGCGTTTGTGTTGTGTACTGTCGAAGGGTGCTGTAAGGTATTAATTGAGGAATACTATTCTAGATTGTACCGAACTCGGGAGAACAGGGAGAACCGTTGAACGTCGTGATTCTGGCGACGTCCGACGCTGCTGTGCTTGTGGAGCAGCAGAATGACGGCGGGCTCATCAACTACTTCCAGTGCGCACTCTACGATTCAAGTGCTCTTGCGCCCATAGCTAACGAATGACATTTGGTTTGCAGATCTATTGGGTTTGCAAACGAGTGTTTAGGGCAGCACGAAGGCTCGCATCAACAGGCAAACCTCGGAGACGGCAACGGCGCCCGTACGTCTTTTCCCTTCCCTTTCACCTCGGTTATGCCGGATGGGAACCATGCTTGTGACTTATGCGCCATACTGCAGTAAACGAGTCGGCTGTTATTCGATATGATTATGGAGACCCCGTGTTGGGGACGTGCAAGGAGAGTATCCAGGGCGGGAACCACTTCCGGTATTGGATACAGAACGGTGACAAGGCAAATACGTGCGTGTTCTCGGTCAACTCTCGGACCGGGGCTTCTAATGACGGGTGTGAATATAGCGGTGCTGTGTTTATGGCGACATCATACGAGAATCCGGCAACAGGTACGTCTCGCCAGATTTGAATATCAGATGATGGAGTTTGACGGAACGTTTTCAGACAACCACAGTGTTATAAAGAATGGGTACGCTTGCCTCATACAACATATATACCTCAAATCACTGAACTGCCGCGTGTTTCGTCCAAACTTAGGTACAACCTCGGCCGGTACGTCCATCCGACCCCGTATCACCACTCACAGCTCCTCTAACCCTTGATGATCCTATCTAGTGATTGGCTCGTGGGCAACGCAACAAAGCAATCCTCGGTGATCCCAACATTGAACGTCACGAACCAAACGAGCTTTTCAGGCCAGACGACCATGAACGGATACGTTTACCAGACGAGCGTGCAGTATACATCGGGGTTGTTGGCGAATTCGAGCAACCAGGTTAATCATAGGGACGATGTGGCGGTGGATGGGTTGCCGGCTGTTGATGGCCTTGTTGCGCTTATGGAGGTCAGGATATTGCAGAAGCCGGCGGGCGCGTCTACGTCTGGGTGCGTTCGCAATATCACGTCTCTTTATACTTCGCAGGACTGATATAACTGTTTCCATTGATAGTGCGCTGGCGCGCTGGACACCACGAACGCTCGCGTCGTTACTACCACCATGCCTACTGCTTGCTCTCACCGTTGCCGTTTCGTCGCTTTGATCACACCTCGCTTGCTTTATAGGAACATTTCATGCACCCATGACCTCAGATCTGCCCATGCTCGGACATCACCTAGACCCCACCCCCACCGAGGATAGAGACGGTCTAATCCAGTACAATTGACCACCACTGCACATTTCTTCTTGCGCCGCCCTACCTACCCACCTTTGCATTTCTTTGCATTCATCATACGTTCATGCACATATCTATCTTGCCTGCCTGCCCGTGCTACGAACAGTCTAAGTGCGCCAGGATGCGCGCGTCCTACCCGTCCATTCAGTTTACCACCTTTTAAATTCGTCAATGACGTTCGGCATCGCACAGGCTGGCAGAGCTTGGACTCTTTCGCCCTAACACTGTATCATGATTTTATTGAAGCTTTTGCTTTGCAGCTACTCGTGCGTGAGGAGGTCGGGGAAGAACAAGGCACAAAGCGCTTTGGGCTAACCGTTGTTAGGAACCGCATAGGCGCTTATGGGTCCTGTTTCTATACAAGAGTAGCTATCGTTACTCTTCTTGGTTACAAAGTTGTTAGGGTCTGTAATGGAGCAGAGTGTAAGCGGCATACAGCGCTGGCTGTCAAGTAAGTACAGCGAAGAGCCAGGGCGATCCAGAACGGGATGCGGCGCGGGAGATGAATGCAATGGGAGATGAACGCATCGTGAGGTCAACATCGCGACGGCGCCTGCGCGTCGCCAGTGACCCGAACATGCAGGTCTAGTAGGCAAGCATGTACAGTATTCGCTACGTGCATATGTGCAAGCAACCGAGCATTGTGTTCCTGATTGGGAAGGCGGAAGGGTGAGAGACAAGGGATATTGTTCGGGGAGCGCCCATGATCCCACGAGGACTGGAGAGTCGAAGGTTAGCCTCGTTCCTTGCCTCCTACCGTCATCTTCGCTTCCCAACCAAGCCACGTACCCTCGCCGCCGGCGCCGTTAGGGTTCCGCACATCGGGGCGTTCTTTTTCAGAGGCTCTTCCCAAGGACGGCTTTCGAGAGGCTTACTTTGGTCGTCGTACCGCGCGTTTAGCACGTGTTGCTGTATTTTATGAGAGCGGGGGCGGTGTACGTTCAATGACACCCCGGCCCGGATTTGTGCCCAAGCGACGACCTCTCTCTGCCATCTTCCTCGGCGACCCATCCTCCAGTTCACCCTCTTCCCTACCCGATCTGCCCGAACCGCCGAGTCCCGGCGCAGAGTCGATCGATTCGAACGCGTCGGGTCTGCCCTCTCCGCCGGCGACGAACTCGACGGGCTCAGGCGGGGACAACAAGAGCAACGACGGAGGGAGCGTGAGGAGACGCAGCAGTGTGTCTGATAAAAGCGTGGAGATGGCGAGCAATCGGAGGATGAGCAGGTCGTCCAGTCCTGGCGACGACGACGAGGACACGGCAAGATTCGCTGCACATGCACGCAGACAGTCGTCCCAGACAACGGCGGACAATGCGGCAGCACTCCAGCGCGTGATGAGTCTGACCCAGCGCAATCGCATGGTTTGTTTATTCGCTTTGTTGAATGTATATATATTTACATGATTATCAGGCCATGGAGAAGCTGTCGAGACTGAACTCGCCCTCGCCGTCCGGCCGCCCAGCCCGCTCGCCGCTTCCACCCTTGACTGGCCCTCCGTCTTCCTCCTCCTCGTCCTCCTCCTCACGTCCCTCTCATGCACACACCCATTCGTTTCCCTCTTCAAGCCCGGGATTATCCGGATCCGAGACTGAACGCGAGCGGTACACGTACTCGTCCGACGAGATGTCCGCAACGCCGCCGGCTAGTGTGTCCCGCTCCAGCCACGATCCTCGAGAACGGGTGCTCTCGCTTCCCACATCGCCCCCGCGCACCCGACGTGCAGGCAGCCGCACATCCTCGCCCGGACCATCCGTCGCATCATCAACACAAAGGACGCCTCGCAAGAGAGTATCACTCATGTCGGCGCCAGACTCGGACGTCGCGACGGCTGCCCTGGCAGCGGTGGCTTCGTTGCGCAGGAGTCCCACGCTGAGTGCGGGCAGGAGGAGCAGGCAGCCGTTGCCAAGGGAGTTCTTTGACACCAACAGTGGCTCGGACGGCAGGGTGCGTTTTGTACTTTTCCACCAAAGCCTTTTGTTTTTAATCGTACTGCGCACAGACGTCGAAAGAACCCTCCACGCCTCAGAAAGCGGCGATGCGCTCGCTTGCCGGTTCCCCTTCCCCTCGCAAATCCACCGCCACGCGCGAATCTCTACAGCTCTCCCCGCATAAACTGCCGCAACGCACAAGTTCTATGACCGCGCGAGAGGTGGCCAAGCGACATTCTACGCGATGGCAGTCCGAGGACCTCAATGCGCCGATGTACGACGACGAGTTGACGACCACCGGTCGAAGGCAGATGGTACGTGCCGGGAGCATGGAGAACACCCTTGGGGCGCGGCTCGTCGGCGATAGTCTGCGTGCGGCGGGCATCGGCATGCGCAAGGAGGGAGCTGGCGACGATCTCTTCTCCAGCACATCTTCCCACGAGACCTCTCCGGACAATGTGCGGGAGCGCCCACCGAACGGGCGCTCGTCTTCGGTATTGTTCGACCCCCGCACACCCGGCCACCGTGAGTATGCGCACGCACGCCCGGCAACGTCCATGGCCGACTTTGGATACTCAAACGCGGTACCCCAGACGGCGCCACCCGCCGCCCGCTCGCATGCCTCGCAGTTCATCGAGCGCAACCGTGAAGGTATCGGGATCCAAACTGCACCTCGTACGGCTTCGAGAGCGTCAGACGCTATGCCGCCACCACCCTTACGAGCGCCAAACTTTACTGAACGGACGTACGGCTCGCCCAGACCCAGAATGCGAGAGCAGACGCCGACTCAAAGTTCGAGGCCGACTTCTGCCGATGAGCAGTCGCAGGAGCATCTCAGGCTCGCGAGCGAAGCGCTCAGCTTGTTCGATACGCAGCTGTCGAGACTGGGCGATTCGGGACAGATCGCTAGTACCGTCGTGCCGGACGTGTTCAGGGATGCTCAAGCGCTCGTGCGGTTTACGGAGCAACTGAACGGGATGTTACGGACTGGCACCAATCGGGCGCTCGAGCGACAGATCGAGGCCGAGGTTGACGATGAAGTCGATGCGGGCCAGGTGGATATGGTCGTTCTCTGGCAGGACGTCGGCGCGGATTTCAGGGACTGTTTGAGGAGCAGCGACGAGCTCGTGAGGACTATGAGCAACTTTTTGTTAGGCGCTGGCAAGCTTTTGAAAGAGCTGAAGAATCAGAGGGACGCGGCTGTGGAGGGCGGGCAGCATGCGAGGGGGTATAGTCTTGATTCGGGTGCTGCGGCGCATGATGCGAGATCGTCGACTGCGAGCTCGAGTCAGAAGAGTGGATCGAGGACGGGGAGCGGGAATGGGGTGTTGGATGGACGAAGGAGTGTGGATTCGAGGCGAAGTCTGGATGCTGCGAGGGCGGAGAGGGACCGGGATCAACGTGTCAGTCTCGATGGCTTGAGGCCGGCTGAAAGGGAGGTGCGGTCTGTGTCGAGGACCGAAGCACGGCGCTCGTTGCAGCTTCGCGAGCGCGAGTCGACGAGCAGCAAGTCTCCCGAGCCCCAGCCTATTCAGCCGCAGCGCCCGTCTACCCTCGCCCCTTCGTCCTCCATGCGCCGTATCATCACCCCACGCGAAACCGAGAACCGCGCACGCGTTATAGCAGTCAACTCGCCCGAATGCGAGGACGTCGATCCGTCGCCTACTCCTCCCGCCCGCATCCAAAATCAACCTAGCGAACGTCTACGCGGTCTCGCGCCTCTCGCTATCCCTAAACCGCTCGAACAATTACCTTCCGAAGTCGAGTCTGGCGCACGTTCGGCTATACGACGCGTTTCGTCTGCTATGACTAACAGACGCAAAACTTCCACCACGTCCAATATGACCGTCCGGCCGCCTGGTACACCGGCGTTCGCTGTACCGCCTACACCTGGCGCTACAACAGCGCTGACACCCGCCACTGCCAACTCTCGACATAACGCCGAGAAGATGTCATTAGCATTCCCCACTACGACTGGCGGTGCGAACGTGTCGAGACATGCGTCGGATAGTAATGCGCAGGTTCGGACGGGCACATGGAGGAACGTTACGTTTTCGAGGGCGACGGCTGCTAGTACGCATAGGGAGAGGGAAAGGAAGAGGACGATCTCTGCTACGAGCGGGACTAGTCCGGCGGAGGTTACGGATGCGCATGCGTATGCTGCCACGCCTGTTTATACCGGTCGGACGGCCGCTTTGAGGAATGGTGGCGGGGACAGGGAGAGGGGGAGTGCGAGCGATGCTGAGCAGAGGAGACCGGCGACGCTTAGTAGGAGGGCGACGGGCGGAGTGGCGCTTGCGAGGGCGAGTTTGGATGAGGAGCGCGCGCCTAGTCGGACGTTGGGAAGGAGCGAGAGGAGGAGGACGTTGACGGAGGTGTTTGCGCCGCATTGAGTGGGCCGCACCTTCGGGGCTCGTGTTGCGTTTTGCGCTTTCTTTGGTTTCGGTGCCAGGTACGTCTTTTGTACCTGTGGCATTGGCGAGGACTTCAGACGCTGATTAACGCTCGTAGATGTTCTCGTTGCATATATTTATCGCGGACTCGCCCTCGCCTGCGTCCGACTCGCCTCTCCCAGCCTCGTCTCGTCTCGTCTCCCTCTGTCTCCCATTTCTCCCTGTCCTCGGCCTTCATCTTGCAAATCGACTCGTCTCTAACCGCCCGCCGTTCGTTGGCCGCTTTTACACACACCCCGCCTTCGCCCGCTGTTGCATTATTTGAAATCCGCCCCTCCCCGTTTCCTCATTACTTACCCTTACCTTTTGTCCCGTATTGTCATACATCCTGCCGCTCCCCATCGATCCCCCTCCCCCTCTCTACCCATGAAACGACCCCCGTCACGCCCACGCCCTCTGCACAACACACGCACGATCATTGTACCGCTTTTACGCGTAGAGCTTTCTTGTGGTAAAATGACACGTCTTCTTCGATTCCCTTTACTCCCTCCTCTCTCCCCCCTTTTGACTCGGTTCGACTCTGATCTCCGTCTTTTGCAGTCTTGCATCTTTTACTCTCTCAATGTGTTTTGTTTGGGCTATGAGATGATAATGCCAGTTTTGTATCATATACATTGTGGGATCCGCATGTCAGTTTGGGATTGGTTGTAGCTGGTTGGTGAGGTGGGCTTATGACCTGTGGGTTTGTTATGGGTGTTACTTCAGGCGGCGGTGTTGGAGGGGTGGCGGGTGTTGCTTGTGGCGTCGGCGGTGGGAAGCCGTTGCGCCATTGCGGATGCCTCTGGCCTGGCAACGGCGAGACCCTCAATGATCATGAGAGCTCTAGGTGTGGCGCGTTTTGTTCGGTACAAGGATGCTGCAATGGAGAGTCCGCCTCTGGACCTTGTTGCCGTCCTCGCAATTGTTGCACCGGTCGGCAACTCAGGGCATTGTCCTAGGAAAGCCTCGACGCTGCAATCAAGAGTAATGGTGCATCGTGGTCAAATTCGTGAGTGCATGCGTCTACCACTACGTCCGGGTCTTCCTAGAATGAGGGCGCGACCGTCTCCGAATGTCTCTAGCCTACGTATAGCGAGTGATACTTCGGCTGCGGCTCTCGCGTTCCGAAGATTAGGAGACTGCAGTTGTCGGGATGACGAAGTGTATGGTTCTTGGACGTTCTTGAGAGCGTCGGCGTCGGCGAGTCGAAATTACTGAAGTAGAACCGGAGTCGACAATGTGGGCTCGACGCTGTAATCGAAGCTTGAAGTTGGCAGGCAGGCTTCTCACATTCGGGTGGCAATAGGATCGAAGCAGCGTTGACGCCGAGGCCGAAGTTGCCGACGAAGCTACAATTGAGTTGGTACGACGAAGATGAGGGCTTTCTGCTGTGTCATGCGCCGAGGGAAGCTCGCGATACACACCTTAGGTCGGCGCATTCAAGTACGCGATTCAAAGAGTCGAGCGCGATCCGTGCACTAGCGCATGTCTTGACTTGCCGCACCGTCACGGCTGTTTCTGCGTTGGAATGACGATGACCTCCGACTCCGAGGGTTAGGAGACTAGCGGGATGCCGGAGGTCGAGTTGCGAGGGCGCGATATGCTGGGAGAGCATGAGATGCGGCGAAGTCGCTGGATGGAAGTTAACGACTTGAAGGCTTCCAATTCTCCCTTGCCGCAGACTCACATGTCCGCGAAGCTTCTCTGGTGACTCGGCGATTCTGAAGAACAAATACCACAGCCAAGAATAGCAGGCTATCTAGGTTGACGCGTACGTCTCGGGATGATATCTCTTCAGTGTCTCTCCCCTTACCTGGCAATTGCGGTTCCGCGTCTGCATTGACAAGAATACGGGTAGCAGACGAAAGATGCAGGACGTGAGTTGGTCTTGTCAAGCATGGTTGGGTACCTTCGAATCGGATGAATACACTGAATGGAAGCCTTTGCAACTTTGCTCGAGGTGCCAGTGCAGATCGAGAGAGCTTCGAGTTCAAACCTTGCAAAGTCGAAGGCTCCCCGAGCCTCTATCCGAAGCTTACCACTATCTGAGTCGCGACCCACATCACGATAGCAAACTCGCGCAAGATGCCCCTCGGCTTGGTATCGCATTGACGTCTGTGCGCATGGAAGTTGAAGCCAACGACGAGCGCAATCGAAGTCGCGGATGGCGGCTTGTCGCAAACTGCCGCCATCACCCGTACACATAATCAGCATCGTCGGTTGACTCACCGCAGTCCGTCGTGTGTGCTGCCCTCGTGAGCCACGCGCGGGCGGAACCAGAAACTCAAAACATGTTTGCCCTGGCCGCGACCGCGCTAGGACAAAGAATTGACAACATGCAGAACATTGACAACCGGGTCCATGCCTGGCGGGACGACGATCCATGCGACGAGAGCATCTGGGCCTTCGCAAATTCTCTGACCCTCTGGAACTCTCACAATCGACGCGCGCAGTTGAGTCTATGTCTGACTTTGAGCCATTGGAATTTGGAGCTTGTACTCGGAGATACGCAGATTAGAGGGTGTGTTGTTCTCTGCGCGGTTGCACACCGTTATCGTGGTAAAGGTGGCGACCGGCGTGCTCGGCATGTCGTCGGTAGATACCGTTCATCTCAGAAGGCTTGAGACTCGAAGCCACCAGTGTGCTATCCTCGGAGCTGCGAATGCGAATCTTGGGGTGAGCCTGGCAAAGGTGGTGTAAACTGACGAGAAAGCAGTGGACATTCTCAGCGGTGGCGGGAGAGCGCGCGCGGGTCTCATGCGGTCCGAGAATTAGGAGAAGTCCAGACCGTGGCACAAGATGTCGTTGCCGCGGAAGCATAATAAGGGATTGCGTAGCTCTCCAAACCGGCGGTCTAGATCTGGGACACCCCATCGTACAAAACCGTACTCTCTAAAATCCCGTTGCAAGACTACCCGCCCTGCTCTCTTGTCAACGCCGTCGCTGCACCAACACGCTCTGCACCCTCGGTCTTCGCTACCGGCAACACTCACCCCACCTACAAGAGTGTTTCGGCCTCGCCCATCTCACTCTACAACTCAAAGCAGCGCTTTATATCCGAAACCATGCCTTCCGCCGTGCTTGAGCCCAAGAAGCCCGCACCCGCGTTCGTCAAGGTGGAAAAGAAATCAACTTGGTGGGAAAAGGAGAGAACACCACGACTGGTAGAGACTGGCGCAGGACACGGTGAGGACGAGTTTCGCGGTTGCCCCTTGATGATAGTTTACTGAAGATCCTTCCGCAGCCGTCACCGTCAGTGTCAACCTTCTCACCGCGCCGAAGGACAAACACGGCAAGGGCGCCCTCGGCACACTCAAGGCGCTCGCAAAGGGTCGCCCATCACGCAACACACCCTCGGTGAGCTTCCAATCCCAATATGTCATTGACTCTTCAGCTGACCGAGCTTCTCTCCCCTTTCAGCCACCAAAGATACAGACGCAGCTCGAATACGACTCCGGCTCGGACTCGTCTGCACCGTCGTCGCCCCGCTCGTCGTCGTCATCTGTGCCGCCCTCACCGCCTCCATATGATGAGGAGCCGGAGCCTGTTTTCACACCGTTCCCGCGCCGCCCTCTTCCACCGAGGAGATCCGACGAATGCGACCGCATTCGTGATGACACCCCCTTGCGGCACGGCGTCCTCATGAGCCAGGGTCTGCGCGCACAAAGCAGCGCGCAGCGCAGCAGCGAGATGGCTATGGGCCCGGAGGAGCTCGCCGCATGGTTGGCAGGCATGCGTCGGCAGATTCGGCGCGAGCTTGCGGAGGAGAAGGAGGCGCTCGAGCGCGTGAGGAGAAGAAAGGAGCTCTCGGAGCGCGCGAAGAGGCGGCATGAGCGCGAGATGGAGCGCCTTGATGAGGAGAAGACTGTTGCGCGGTTTACCTGCGTGGTCAAGGGACTTGCTGCGCAGGCCCGCAACGTGCGCCCCGGCGGCGAGAAGTCGAAATGGCTCGTCGGGTACGCTTGAACACACACATTGACTGGAGGATCGTGAAGAACTATGGACCTGGATTGCCGCATATTAATTGCTGCCTGCACACTCGTTGGACAACATCGTCGCACTGCTATCTGTACTTTATTGATAACTTATCCTCAACTATATCTCATAGATGTTCTGTTTGTTGTACATCCCATTGTGAGACCCGAAAATCTTGAAGCAAGCTTAGAGCGTTTCCGGCGGCAGATAGGATACAAGAACGCCTTCTCCAATTGAGTCAGGTTTGGCGCTCTGGGAAGCGCAGACGCGTGGTAAAACATGGTGGCGCCGAAATCGACCACGCCCGAAGCAGCGCACAGCGAAACTCAGCAATTGCATCCAGGATGAAGGAAGTTCACACAAAGGTACACTGGTGACCGAGACACATGAAACATATACAGGGTACAGGGCAAATCAGAGTACACGGCTGCAGAAGGACATGATGGTGGAGGACAAGTTTGCGGAGAGCCGGAGGGCTCGATCGTCGCGCGGCGGTCGCTGTGGAGCGCCCGTCCTGCAGACTCAGACTTTCGTACCCCCGCTTGCAACATGGCGAAATGCCCTACGTCTGCAGCTTGGCTCTCACCATCATAGCACTCTCCGCGCAGTATGCGCGCCGTCCTCTCTCTATCCCTCGTCAGCCTATCCTACGCACTCTCGATCCAGCAGCGCGACAATGGGTTCACGGACCCGGCTTCTTGGCTTACCGTAAGTTGTGAATCTCACGGAGTGCGTTCGAAAGGCTTAGCCTGAGTTGTGGCTATTGATTTTAGAACGTCCCGGCAACGAATGACCTTCACGAACCCATAAACATCGTTATCTCGGCCGATTCTGACGACGACGTCTTGAACACGAATTTAACAACGGGAGGCGCTGGCACCTACTTCCAGTGCGTATCATGTGCTAGAAGGCTTCTTCGAAACTGAGCTTGCTACGTCAGGTCGTTCGGGTACTCTTACGAGTGCTTGGGACAGCACCAGGGTGTCCATCAATCCGCCGATCTCGCGGACGGCCGTGGTGCAGGTGCGTACCATGCGAGGCTCGCCATGAATGGAAAGCTAATCTCTACTTTCAGTCAACGAGACGGCTGTCATACGTTGGGATTATGGTGACGTAGTGGTGGGTACCTGCAAGGAAACCGTCAATGGCGGCGCACATTTTCGGTACTGGGCGCAGGACGGTTCCAAAGCGAAGACGTACGCATCACGTTATCCGGACTATCCTTGTATGTATGCAAACTCATTTCTTGAAACAGGGGAGCTCTCTTCCTTGCCGCATCCTATGAGCAAGCAGTAGCTCGTACGTTCTCCTCATCCACGCTCGCGACTAAATGCTGACCTCCACTCTTCCTCGTAGAGGGACACGGCATCGTGCCCAATGGCTACAATCTTGGTCGAGACTGGCTGGTCGGCAACGCGACAACACAGTCTTCGCTTATACCGACAGCCGAGTTAACGAGCGGCGCGACATACTCGGGCGAGACGACCGCGAGCAACTACACCTACAGCACAAGCGTGCAATACATCTCTGGCCTAGCCTCGAACACCTCGGACGGCATCAACCATGCCGACAGTGTATCCGTCAACGGTGCTCCTGCGAACGACGGGCTTGTCGCCGTTCTGACCGTCAAGATACTCAGCAAACCGAAGGTAGATGCCAGGTGAGTTGCTACGTACTCGCTTACCCTTGTGCAGGGGGGCTGACTATTGTATTGTAGCTCTGCTGGCTCAAGATACCTGCGTTCTGGCACGGAACTACTACTGTACACCACAGCCTACACCTTACTGGCAATAGCCGCCGTAGCTCTCATGATTTAGACGAGACCAGAACTCGACTGGACGATACAATGCTTTGTAGAATCACGACGGACGCTTTGAACGCGACCTCATGGACTAGATGTAGTACCCACCGAACTTTAGTACATACCTTACACCTTCCCACCAGCGAATATACCTACCTCTCGCTCGAGCAGGAGGTTCCACCTTTGTGGCCGCTCGATCGTGGGCGATTTTGGACTTATACAGGCCTCAACACCCCGCTTGCCAGTGACGCAACGACAGTCAATTCTGTAGCAAAACATATGGATACAACTGTAAGGAAAGGATAGCTACAGAGCGATGATAACGGCGATACAGAGCAGAAAAAAGCACGAGACGTCTAGCGCCTGAAAGAAGAGAAGGATATGTACATGTATGAACAGCGCACGGCGCGAGCTCATTCGTACACCTTGGCCCACATGATCTGGAACATGGCATCGCTGAACGCCTCCGGGTTGTTCCGCACGAAGTCTGGCATCGCAAATCAGAAATGTGGCGGGTAGGAAGATGAAGAGATACTCACCGTTGCAGCTGCCGGGGCATCCAGCCTGACCATACTGCGATCCTGCAAGGTCACCGCCTGTGCGTCGCTTGAGAACTCTGCCATCCGCGCATATAGAGAGGATCACTTACAGAACGTGAGGTTGATCACGATATTGTGCGCGCCGAAGGACTCCTCGATGTTGCACTGGTTGTTTGGGAAGAGAGCAGCGGCAGTACCCTGCGAGTCGGTGAGTGACGCCATACATAAGGTAAGAATAGATATCGCATACCCAGGTGGTCGTGTCAACAGTGTCGAGACCGTTGAACACATCGTTGGGGATGTTGTCGTCATCCCTTGACCAGAACCAGACTGAGATCATCTCGTTGGTGCGCTCCATTGCGTAGAAGCCGCCACCATTGGAGTTGAAGGAAGGCCCGACTGAAGTCATGTCAGCATAACGAAGTTGAGAGACGGCGAGACGGGACGTTGACGCACAGTTGTCCTCGGGCGTCAGCTCAACGTTGCACCCCGAGTTGTCGCCCTTTGACGAGTCGCAGTTGTTGTTGGTGGGGTTCCCCGTCATCGCCGTACGCACGGGCGGAACAGAGCAGTTAGGGCCAGTGTGCAGGGACACGGTATTCTGCGTCGCAGTGTTGACGCCCTCGACGATGTCAACCTCGCCACCGAGCGGCCAGTTCCCGCCCTCAACCTCCCAAATGGCCGGCCAGGTGCCGCAGCCCGTTGGCATGTGTGCTACGTTGAAGCTTAAAGGCAGATATTAGACAGACGAAGAGGCACGAAGGATGAAAGAGGACTTACACTGCCACGTGGGTGTTGTAGGCCTTCTGCGAGGTGATGCGGACAGAGTCGCGACCGCGACCAGACGCTGCAGGGACGTTCTGGTCGTCGGCACGCATGGTGAAGTTGGTGCCGGAGACTTGCACGAGGTCGTTATTCTTCGCAACGGTCGAATTGACGTAGTTGCTGCGACAAAGGTGAGCACGATTCCGACGCTTGCGGAAACGAGATGAAATACGCACACAAAGCCGTGAGTCGGGTCGTCGTCAGAGAAAAAGTCAAACTTGTCGATGAAGTCGTTGCCCTGGTAGTTGTCGGACAGGGAGTAGTTGCCAGCCAGGGCAAAAAGAGGGAAAGAAAGAGTCAAAGAGAGGATGTTGCGCATCGACGGCATGTTGCGAGAGATGGAAGCGGTGAAAGAGAGAAAGGCAAGGCAAAGAACGATGGCAGAGGAAGGCACTGGGTTGTCATTCTGAAGCGAGGCGGGCCTATATACCTGCTGGGAAGGCCACAGTCTGCACCAAGCCGCACGGCGATTGTATGGACTGGTCAATGCTGGACACAAAGACCGCGCGTTGTGGGACGGGCGCTCAGCGCCCATGAGCAGGCGTTTGTTCTTTGTCCACACTGAAAGGGGACCACAGCCGCGCAGTCGTGCTCAAGAAAGCGGTCAATGATCAATGAAGCTTGAAGGTCAAATCATCTGCTGCTGTAAAACATGGTCAAGAAGTAGGATTTGTCCACACCGCTCGCTAATATTCGTCCACTTCAATCCACTCGCAGGGACATGAATGCCTCCCTTGGATACTCGGACGTCCGGTCATGAACCAGCGAATGCAAAGCGAATGTAACTGAACCGCCTCTGTGCTGTTGTTCCGCCAGCGCGGGCGTAACGGCGCAAGTATGGACTGGGAATACAAGGAAGTTGGTCCGGCTACCACGATCCAAGCGGTATTGTATTACATCCACAGAGGGGGCTATGCAGATGCAGTGGCATGTACTCGGGCGAGACGAATAGAAGGGCCAGATGCATTTTATCACTGATAGGCCACCATGACGACGACGACGATGAGAGACGTGGGTTGTTACTCGTACAGAGTAACCGTCCAACTTGAATATACTGTGCACTAGTTGGTGATGGGCAAAGCAAGGTGGTCGATGGTGAGAAACATGGGGAGATGATAGCTATGGCGGTCAGAACGTTTCAAAAATCGACTTTAAATCAACACGTCCTTCGATTTAATAACCCACCTCGTTCGACTTACTTTCCACACCGAGTCGCGGGTGAGCCCGCCTTGCCCGGGCTCCTCTCCCTCCTCCCTCTCCCTCCCGCCTGTCCCGCCTGCCGTGCGCAGCAGCACGCGAGCGCCGCTTTCAGATGAGGCCCATCTTGCCGCCAGAAGGAAGGGGACGAGGGAGGAGGATGGGCGGCGACGCGGCGGCTTCGGGCCGCGTGTTCGGCTAACGCGCACACGTGCCTTGCCGCGTGTGT
>KV424492.1:17813-102813 GCA_001632445.1 Peniophora sp. CONT | reverse complement strand
AGCCAGCGAACCACACCTCTTTCACGTCCGTTAACGCAAAGTGTTCAGAGCCTGAGGCCGCAGCTTTGAAAGAAGCGGGCGGAGTATGCAGCGGGTCCTTGGACTCGAGCGAGGTATGACCAGAAGACGACGAGCGACCGAAGAGCCCGTTCTTGAGCTTATTCAAGCAGCTCGGAGTTCGCTTAGCTGGACCCGGTCGGTTGTAGTGACTCGGCCTGAACTTGGCGCGATGCTATGCCTCGATCAATGATCTGCCAAAACCTTGAGAAAAGAATGTACCTCGTCCAGAGCCAGAGCCTGCCTAAACGTCTTGATCGTGGTGTTTGTCTGGACAAAGGGAAGAGAGCGCATGCTGATGATCCCCACGCTGGCCACGGTATCCCAAACGCCAACAAACTCGATGGGCACGTCGCGGCAGAAAGCCTCTTTGAAGCCAGCGGCGAGTTCCGCGTCCTTGGGCCGATCCGACTTGTAGACGTCATATGCGAACGGGATCTGCTCGTCGTTATCCCGCAAGAGCAAGCCGACCTTGTGCAACATCCCTGCCAACGCGCGGGCTGTGTAGGCTCCGCGCGAGAACCCTACATGAGAACTAGTGTCAAAGAAAGCGATGACACGATCAAAATGCGGGTTACCGAATAGGCAAACACGGTCACCGACGATGTAGTTCTGCATGAGAAACCTGTAGCCCTGCATGACGTGTTCGGGAAGGTAGAATGCGAGGGCCTCGTCGAGCATCTTCGCACCCCAGGAGAACAGAGGCGAGATGAATCCTGGTTGGAAATATGTCCCGACACCAGCCTGTGCGGCGCGTGTGAGCACTGTTGTTGAAGACATATGTTGAGTATCGCACCTGGTAGTAAACGAGCTGCTGCTCTTCGTCTTTCGAGAGCAATGATACAAATTTGATCACGTTCGTATTCTGGTTGGCTCTTGAGTACAGTAAACGTGTGGACGGGTGAGAAGAAAGAACCCACTGCCGTACTGTACTCGTCTGAGGTGCCTACCAAGGTCTTATTATGACGACACACAGCGAGGACAAGCGACATGCTCACCATCAAAACATAGGACAAGAGTACGCGGCGAATGGCGCGGCATGGTCGCTGGCGGGGCACCAGAAGATGCACCCGAGGAAGAGGGATCCATGGCTTTATGGATGCCCAACGAGCGTCAAGAGGCAAGGATAGCCACGCGCCACCAATAGCGCTGCTTCAGGTTTGAATGGATCCCGCTGTCTTCCTGTCACAATATGGTGGGGCCGGTCTCGCCGAGCGATGAAGGCGAAGGAGGAGGAGATGGAGGTCCGAGCGAGAAGCGACTGGGAAGAGACCATCCATCTCTTTTATCATGCGCAGCTGTCTCGGTGAGCAGGTGTTGGCAATTGGAAGCGATTCGCTACCGGTGATGGACGTGACGGACAACGTGCGCTGCACTAGATGGAGTGCTTGAGAGGAGAGAGCCTTGCCGTTTTCGGCGAGCTTCTCGCGTTCGCTGTAATCGCGAAACCCGTGACCTTCACAATCGTGTGGCACATCCCCGCCGCGCCTTTCTGCCACGGTCACTTGTCGCTCACTCGCGCTTGTTCGCTGCGGTATCGATGGAGTTACACAGAGATGCACTTAAATTGGCCTGTCCAATTGCGGCCAGAAGCCCAAGTGGAATGCTTGGTCTTGGCTGGCACAGAACCGAACGGAGATATTCGGATGCGAGATGTGGCCGAGAGACGGAGTGGCTGTAGGTATACGCGACACTGGCAATAAGTCAGCAAACGCAGCACAAGATGGCAAGCATCAACGGGAGCTACGTTGATACATAGCGTCATTCAGGAAACCGCCGCCGCGGCCATCATCGTGCCTGCCTATATTCTCGATGTTGTTTTACAATTTCGATGTCGACTTTCAGCGCCTACTGAACGAAGTTGAATCACGAAAGCCTCAAATCCCAGTCGGTGATCCGGTGCTGTAGGTCAGTGCACCTAGTCATGTCTATACTCGCACGGGTTTCCCGTTCAATGCCAGAGCCTTGTTCGGGGTTACCGCTGTACATTTACTGATCAGCAACACAACCAAAGCCGCGGCGCACAGAGATATATTGCCACGATCTTATCTGACAAACCTATACGCCTCTGCCGGGCTAACGCGTACGTGCGATCTCGGTTTAAGCGCCGAGCCCTGGCTTGCCGTGCAGACGCGTATTCCGTATAGATTGTGATGGCCGTAGAACGGTTATCCAAACCTATATCGATGTACACCAGGAATCGTTCGACAGTATCTGAGTATCGCAGGTGAAGAGACTTATAAAGCAGGGGCGCAAGACGACATACCTCAAACCAATCTGCTGTATCACTCCTCGCCTCAATCAGCACAACCAGTCACTCGAAGGATGTACGGAACCACCCCCATCACAGTCGGAGTCCTCCTCGTCGGCGACGGCGTTCAGATGGCCGACGTCGTCCCTGTCGACATCCTCGGCATGCTCAGCACCGAGTACATGTCCGTCCTCCCGCCATCCGCGGACCCGCTCAAGGCGCTCGCGACGCCCATGACCATCGTCTACATCAGCGAGAGCGGCAACGGCCCGTTCCCGCTCACTGGCGGAGCGAACGTCGTCGTCCAGGTATGTTCACGGTGTTTGCCATTGACTCCTGGAGCAGGATTGTTGAGCGACCATCCGTTCCTAGGCGTCTGTGGCGAACGCCCCAAAGCTCGATATCCTCGTCGTGCCAGGCCCGCCACCGAACTACCAAACAACTGACGCAGTCAAGGCCTTCATCTCCTCCACCCACACCTCCGGCGCAACGATCCTCTCGATCTGCAGCGGCATCCTGCCCGTTGCTGCCTCAGGCGTTCTGGACGGCAAAATTGGCACGGGACCCTTAGGCTTTATCCCTCTGCTCCGCGCAGCGTTCCCGGCGGTCAAGTGGGAGGACGCGCGCCGCTGGGAGAAGGCCGCTGGGGAGGGCGGCGCCGGCGAGGTGTGGACTAGTGGTGCGGTCTTGAATGGCCTCGACCTCATCGTGGCGTTCTTGAGGGAGAAGTTCGTGAAGCCGGCGGCGGAAGCTATGATCATGATGTCAGGTGTTGGTGAACGGGCGCGGGAGTACAGTGAGGCCGAGAAGGGGATGGGCGGGGTGTCGTTCTGAGTGTACACAAGTTGGGTGGGAAGGGCGTGCTGGAAGCGACCTCTTGGATGTAACGTTAGTGCAGTCTCGTCACGTAGATGATACAGACTTCAGGCAGAGTCCAAGACCGAACCCTACCAAAGTCACGATACTGCAAGTCAGGTTGCGATGGTCCATATGCATGAAGTCAAATACTCAGCAGTGTGTGTTCTACTATACAATAAATCTTTAGGTGGGTCTTCAACAAGCGCAACCAGGCGGAATGGCGTCCCAACAAGGACAGAACACAGCGCGTGCGCAGGTATAAGCGCCAGAGCCGGCGCGTAAATAGAACAATGATGTATCCACGCGAGTCCACAATGCGAGCGCCTGCACGCTCAGAAGGTGCTCGCCCACGCCTCGACGTCAAAGTTGGTCGCGCGTGCGTTCTCGAGCCACTCGGATTTCTAGACAAAAGTTAGCAAATGTCGGGTACACGAAGCGGGCAAGCAGTACCAATAGCTCCTTGGGCGTCTTGCGCTCGTCTGGATCTTTGCTCAAGCACCAGTCGATGAAATCGTGCGCCATTTTCGGGAAACGATCCTCAGGCGTGAGACGCGGCGCGGGCTCGTTGACGATATGCTGAAGCAACTCAAGGATACTCATCGTCATCCCGCCGCCCTGAAGACTGACACCCTTGCTCTTCCTCCGGTTCTTCTTCTTCTTGGCCGCGCGTTCCGCCTCCTTTACCGGATCCTTCTTCCGCTGACCTGGTAGTGGGTGTGATGGTGAGAGTGTGCCCTCAAAGTCAGATAAATCGCTGTCGTCCGAGGCGGACTCGGCAAAGGGGAAGCGGCCCAGTGCGAGCTCGATCAAGGAGATGCCTAACGACCAGACATCTGACTTGACGGTGTATTGTGCGCCCTGGATACGCTCAGGCTATTCGCAATGGCATAAGCATCCGGGAACTGCGTCCGAGAAGGCAACGACGCACGCTCATGTACGTTGATGTGCCGACGAAGGTATCAGCGATAGAGTTGATGAGTTCTCCCGACACGCCAAAGTCGCAGATTTTGATCTGACCCTTGGAGTTGCAAAGGATGTTTGAGGGCTTGATGTCTGTACAGTTGGCACTCAGATATCATGCCGAGAGACATGCAGCAGAGAAGCTACACACCGCGATGGATGATCCGGTGCACGTCGTACAGATATGTTAAACCTTCGAGCACTGCGAGGGCAACGAGCGCTACAACGTCGATGTCGATGGCGCCTATTTGCTTGTAGATGCCGTCGAGCGATCCCTTGTCCATGAACTCGATGCACATGCAAATGTTCGGGTCGGACAAGTACGCGCCGTAGAATGAGATGATATAGTCGGAATGGCAGTCATGCATGATTTGCAGCTCGCGCAAGATCTGCTTGCGCACGGATGGCTTGGCGTCTATAAGAACAATCTATGTAGCCAATGTCAATCAAAACCATATCCGACAAGGCCGAGTGCGTAGCGTAGATACCTTCTTTGCCATGATCGTGTGCGTGGGGATGTGCTCTACCCTCTTTACGCTGCCTCCGTTGCCCTGACCGAGCTCGTTGAGATCCTTGAGGTCCTCGTCGCGAAGGTCGTATTTCGTTGTCGCGTTCATGTCCAGGTTGGCAAGGGTACTGCTCAGCGTCGCGTGGTAATTCTGCCTCCCGCTAGCGCTCGTCGCGGCCGTAGATGGCAATGCAGATGCCCCTCCACGCGCAAAGCTAGCGCCGTCTTCTCCCGTCGGCGTCTCCACCGCTTTGGGCGTCTTGAGTTGCATCGGTGGCGGGCGCTTCTTCTTGCCTCCAGGCTTGCTGGGCGGTGCGCCAAGTGCGGGCCCGCCGAGGGGTGCTGGTGCCGCGCGAGTGGGTATGAGCTCTGGCTCGGGGTTTGGAGGTGGGGCAGGCGTGGCGACATCGAGTGCAAGCGCCTTGAAGTTTCGCTTTGTGCGGAGCCGCGACGGGGTCGAGGCGGGCGTGCTCATCCTCGCGCGAACAGCAACCAACAAACTATACTTACAAACTCTCAGATCAATACGTGCCAGATACCTCCAGCACACAATCACACACCGTATAAGATTATAAACAGAAACGGTCGTCGATCGGTATGGCAGCACGTCGTCGCGGTCCAGGTTGAGATTCATCGGTCACTGCCTTGTCTCCGGCAAAATCCGCGTCGCGCTTCGACTCGGACAGCCTCTGTCACTTGGTCTTGACGCTCACATACATTTACGAATACACCACCTATTATCATACCAAGGCTGCTGTGCTTGAACTACTAAGTTTCGGATGCCCGCAATAGCCTGCAAATGCTCCCTTTTGAATCAGGAGTTATCTCAACCCTACGCAGGCGCCTAGAGCCACCAGATCATCCGCGAGACCTGCTCTCCTGAACTCAGCGACGTACTGACCCTTGCTTGGGACTCAACAGACTACACTCAAGCCCGTTTCGTACAGTGACTCTATTAGGACAGCTGTATGCTTGGCCTATGCTATTACCTAGGTTCAAACGCGGTTTTCGCCTGCGCGGGCACCTTGGCCCGACTTATGATCGAGAGACCGCTTTGGGATGACGTGTCAGTGTTTCGGCGCTTGGCACAGGTTCTGTTTACACATATAAGAACGGTCTTGCGATGCCATCTTGCCTTACCCTTACCCCACTCTCACAAGCCGCTACCCTAAAGGACAACGCGCTATGAAGCTCACCGCTATCATCTCTCTGATCGCCACGGCGGCACTCGCGGCGGCTTTGCCGCCTCCGGTCCCTAGTGCCAGCAGTGAGCCGACCTTCGGTATCTGTGTGATTGGCGTGGACAGTCGTGCGTGTACTTGCTCGTGATCACGATCATGGCCTTAACCCAATGCTGCAGCGTGCAACGCCCCGGAGTTCCAGAAGTAGTGATTCTGACAGGAGACACGAAGGCTCGAGGTGCCTATACTTTTTTCATGTTACGAGCAATATTGATCATCTATCAGTCTATCGGGAGGGTAATCGAGGGAGCTGACCATCATAATACTTACCGTCTAACGTTCATGAATTCAACACTTTTATATGCCTTTGCTGAAGCTTCAAGATCGTGCACAATTAGTCGAGGTGATGTAGATTAAGATTTCGAGACTGGATTAAACATAAGATCTGCCTGCGTACAGGTGGTGGTAACAAAGTCAAGATCCAAACGATAGCAGCACAAGTCAAGACGTTCACCGTTCTAAATGAGCAACACAAGAAGAAACATGAGCAACACATCATCGCCTCCCCCTGCCTCATCCTTTGGCTTCAAGCTTCAGGTCGCGGCCCAAGCTTGAGCACCACACGCGGCAGCTTCTTCTGCCCGGCCACTTCTCCTCGCGGTGGAGGCGCAGGCGTGTCATCTGCAGAGGAGTCCGAGCTCGACGACTCAGTCAACGAGCTCTCCGGGTCGGCCACCGCAGTAGAAGCAGTGGACGTCGGCTTCAAGCGAGCTCCAGACGCCGGCGCTTTAGCCTTCTCAGCGGTCGACGGTCGTGTGCCAGCAGGCGTGCGCGCTCGCAACGTCCGAGTGCTGGGCGGGACGATGTTTCGTGTCACAGCTTGCTGCAAAGCCGTGGGATCCATCTGCGCCAGGAGAGCGGTCGCTCGAGACAGCCATTGCTCTGGCGCGCTCTCCCCCGCGGACAGGGAGACCTTTCCTCGCTTCTTCCTCGCAGTAAGCTTGGATAGCTGATTGCAGATACTGCGTCAGCGACTGTAGTCTCATTACGCATCAAGAGAGCACTTACGGAGTCGACGTGTTTGGGCGTCCACCAAGCCTCACGGACAAGCGGGTCCTCCAACCCTCCGACCATGCCAGTGATATGGGCCATCGCTCCGCTGAGAAGCGCTTTATCACTATAACCGCCTTCCAGGACGCTCACGATCCGACCTCCAGTGAACTTGTCGGCGAACTCGCAGGCATCGCGGGTGAAGCGATGGTAAAAGGATGTTGGGACCTTGCGATGGTGCCGCGACATGGACGGGTATTCGTGCTCGGAAGCATCGAAACCACAGCTGATGAATACCATAGCATCGTCCGCGCCAGAGTCGGTACTCTCAAGGAACTGCTGAGCTTTCTTTAGAAGCCTACTGTATGTTCCGCGATATAGCTTCTCCCAGAACTCCTCTTCGGAATTGTAAGGCTCCAGATGGATGTTCTCGATGTACTGCCCGTGCTGTCCATGTATAGATACAGATGCGGCTTGTACGAGCTCCATCTTGCCATCCTATATGCACATACAACATCAGTTTCGTAGGACGTTGCACGAGTGAAAAACAGCGTACCTCACAGGGATACGACAAGATGTCGTGTACAGATCCATAGTAGACCTGCATGCTCTTCTTATCCTCAACTGGCGCCCCACCTTCACGCTCGAGCTTCAAGCGATATGCTTCCTCATTGATCTGCCACACGATTGACTGTGTGCCGTTGCCATGGTGCAAGTCGATATCAAGTACGACGATGCGATTGACCCCGTGCTTCAGATGCGCTGAGCGAAGCCTTGAGCACCAGTTGCTCAAACATACGCTGGGAGAGATTAGGCTCACCATGTGCAGCACCAACGGCCACGTTATTGACCCAGCAAAAGCCCGAGGGCGTGTCTTCACCACAGTGGTGACCAGGCGGTCTGATCGCAACGAACGCCCGCCGTGCTTGTGGGGAAGCGGTGTTTGCACCCCGAGAAGCCGTAACGACAGCATCCACCGCCTCGCATGTTGTTCCCAATGCACCTTGTATAGCATCCAATGACTCCGGACATACTGAACAATGTTAGGCATTGCTCGCATTAGCGGCCACAAGACGGACTCACAATATAAGTCACCCTTGTTAAGACCCTCGAAGATCTCCAGTTCTTCGTTCGCAATCTTGTCTCGGCTGGACTTCGCATGGTCGCGCAGCTTCTCCAAGTAGACATCGCGCTCGATATCACCGTGAATGTGTTTCGCCGCTGGGTGGCTCAACAAGTCCACTGTCGCAGAGCTGCGCACAACATGCACGGGTAGCCCAGGAGCGACATGTACCCCTTCATCCGCCTTGCGAGTGGGTGTCGAAGTCGAAGTCGAAGCGATGTTCATGCGCCCGATGGCGTCTGCTAGATCATCCGCTTCCGACTTAATCGCGCCTGGGGTTGCATCCGAGGATTGTGGTTGCCCAGACTGCACTTCCTCCTCGAGTCTGGCTATAGCAGCTGCTAGCCCTACTTTGACCGCGCGTAGGCGTTCTGGACGCTCGACAATGTTCGATGTGTCTCGAGAGCGGATGTAGCGATGCTGTAAACAGGCATCTTGGAGATAGATCGCAACAGGACGAGGACTTGGAGCCGTCATTGTAGGAGACCCAGCGTTGCTCAGCTTTTCAGATACGTCCGTGATAGTTGAAACACAGAGAGAAGTGGCTGTAGATGGCCCGCAGACGCGGCGGAGGAGGATAGCGGCAAAGGGCACGTCAAAAGCAGGCTGGAGTTGGAGGACAAAAGCTCCACCTTTATACGTATGTCGCAACTCGAAGAGATCCGGTCCCCTTCACCAGCTCAATTGTCAGTCTCTAAGAGCTTATTCCGGACCCTTCAGATGACAGAAACTGTGGCACTATTGGGTTCGACTGCCGATGCGGTTGTGGTTGTCGAAGGGCATGCATGGGCAAACTCGAACCACGGCAATTGATGTCGATCCAGATATTCTCGCGCCACTTGCTCGTGGCTCACACCAGGCGTTGCATGTTTCTTCAAGATCAACTCAATTATAATACACGGGTCAAGAATAGCTATGCTACAAGATAGAAATAGTACTGGTTTGGCAAGATGAGAGCCGAGTGTTAAGTCCCGTACGAATACCACACTGAGAACAGTGCGCGCCGGCCCATCGCTATCTCTTCTTCTTCCGGGAGCTCCCGTCCCGTCCGCACACAGTGCGCAGCGCCTTGACAGCCTCTCGGGCCTCCTCCCACTTCTCATCTGCCCCATTCTCATCTCCCCATGCGCGCTTGTCCTTCGCCTTACGTGCACCCTCCACGACTCTCCTTGCGCGGCTGGAGTACCCATCCTCGCTTGCGCTTAGGCTCAGAATTCCGAACTCAAGCGTGCTCGCCGCCCGCGCAATCGCATCCGCATCTTGTGCGATAGAAGCAGCCCATGGGATAGAAGGGACGGCAGAATGTAGCGCACGTCGGAGGGAGGAGAATGTCCTCGAGCGCACAGAGCCCGGAATCTTGTTCGAGAATGCTGCGTCGAGTTCAACAGTTGTCGGAGGGAGAGCCGGGCCGAGAGTCACTGCACCAGCATGATCAGTACGAGAACACTGTAATGACAGCTTATACAACGCACGAGTGAGCTCATCGTCATCGTCGCTCTCGGATAGCGGCTCGAACAGCGGCAAAGATGGTGCTGCAGGCTCGAGCTCGGGCTCAGGCTCGTAGCGCTCTACGACAACAGGCTCGTCATCATCATCTTCGATCTCAATGACGGGCGTCATCTCTCTCTCCTTCACCGGCGCAGGTCCAGGGGCCTTGAAGGGCACCTTGAACCCACTCCTTCCGCCGCCTGCACTGTGACGAGCGCCAATTGCACCCGAGGAATAGTCGACCCTCGGGCGCTTGGGTGCACTTGATCCTAGCGCAGAACTTGAGCTAGCGGAGTCGCTGCCTGAGCTTGACGTGCGCTTCAGCGAAGATTTCAACAAGCCAGGACCGCGATAGGCAGCCGTCGCGCGGCTGCTAGGCGCCATGACTGTGCTCCCGGTCGGAACGCGCGGCAGCTCTTCTTGCTGTTTTCCTTTCCCGCTATTTCCGGCTTCATCGTCTCCAACTCCCGGCGTCTCCAGACGTGTAGCGTTCACCCACCCCGGATTTGACCTCTGCGGTGGATACGCTCTCGTCCTGGCATCGAACACAGGCTTGATCTCATTGCCTCGACCATTCCCCACTGCACGAATGACGGGCACTCGCGAAGAAAAGTCTTCCGCCCCTGGCGTGAGATTAGCCGTGAGCGCGGTCTGGCGCGCACGCGTACGCTCAGGATACTTGCAGACGTCGCACATACGCGCGCAGTAAGACGCGCGCGAGTCTGCGTCCTTGGGGATAGGTTCGCCAAAGAACTTGCAAATCAACTGGGCAAGACGACCATTGGTCAGTCATCATATATTCGAATGTACTATCCATACGCACAATGTGTCGGCATACGACCGTGTTCTCTGCGAAAGCTACGAGCGCGCCCAGACTGTCAAGAGAGCGTTGGCTCGGCGGCGGCGCATCTCCACGCTCGTATGAGCTCACGCGTTTTCCGTGTGACCCATTGACAAGCTTCCGTACGTAGAGCGCATCCTCACGAGCTAGTAGATTGGAATGTCAGCCCACGCCATATCATGCATATTGGACCAGGTTGCGCACAATAGAACATAACACACTTCGCAGCCTGTCAAAGGGAGAGTCAGGATATCAAGCCGATGAGGCAGCGTCGGCTGCACTCACCTCGCCGTCACGGCCAGCACGGCCGGTCTCCTGGTAGTACGCCTCCATGCTTTTGGGTAAATCGAAGTGAACGATATATCGAACATCGCTCTTATCCACCCCCATGCCAAACGCTATAGTCGCGCACACCTGGTAGGTTTCAGCATCGCTCGCGTAAAGGAGAGCAAGGGAACTCGACGCACTACATCCACACCGCCGTCGCCATTCCCGCCGACCTCCCAATCCTTCAGAGTCTTGTCCAGAATTTGAGGTCTATGAAATGGTTAGACGAAATGTCTTGCAGATGGCGCTGTCAGACCGACCTGATACCCCTGTGGTATGGCCGAGCTGCGATACCTTTCCCGCGTAAGTATCCTGAGAGCTCGTCGCACTGATTCTTGGAGCGGCAATAAACGATCCCGCTGCTAGGTCGCCCTCGACGGTCGTGCAGATTTGCAATGAAAGTGAAGACGGCGTCGCACTGATCCATCGTGTTCGCAGTAGAGTGGTAGCGAACCTCGTAGAAGAGGTTCTCGCGGTTGAACGGATGTACAATTTTGTACATTGTACGTGTGTCAAGCCTGAGCGAGCGAACGATATCATCTTGCACGACAGGCGTCGCACTGGCCGTGAGGGCACTTATGGGCACGTCGGGAAACTTCAAGCGAAAACGATCCAGCTTCCTGTATTCCTCACGGAAGTCGTGACCCCATTCTGAAATGCAGTGAGCCTCGTCGATAACCAGTCGCTTGAGCTGGTGGCGCGAGTAGACTTCCTCCAAGACCCTCATGAAGTCGGACGTATGCAACCTTTCGGGCGTCACATAGAGAAGTCGTATGTCGACAACGCGCGAGCACAGGTCCTGTATAATCTGAGAAAGTTAGCATAGCTACGTATGGAAGGTTTTCGCCCATGCTCACCTGTCTCTTCTCATGATCTGGCGTATCTGAAGCCAGTGAGCCTACAGCAACTTTAAGTTGCCGCAGACGGGATACCTCTACATAAGACGACGTCAGCTCTGAGGATCATACGTACAGTACAACCACTAACGGTTCTTCATCAACGCTAGCAATGGCGAAACGACTAGGGTCACGCCGTACTGCGCGCGGTTAACGGCTTATATGCGCACTCGATAGCTCCGACGTACATCATCCGCAATTGCAGGTATTTGGAAGCAAGCACTCTGTAGATGCAACTAAGTGGGTCGAAGACAGGGGGCCAAATCACTGGGCGAACCTTGCCCATTCCCGTCGGTGCGATCACGAGCACATCAAGACCTTTTATTTAGCGAGTGAGCGCCCATTCTTTCAGGAAACAAATAAGAGAAACGTACCCTTAACAGCGGCATGGAATATCTCCTTCTGCTTCCCCTTATAATCGCTATGGCCGAACACTAACGCGTTTCCGGTCAACCGCAAGCACCCATGAACGAGGTACAGTCAGACCAACCATTGGTGAGCACGCTGCGATTATATCAGCAGAAGCATCTAAGAGTATACTTTTCCCACATACTGATGGCAGTTGTTCATCATCCTCTCCACTTCAGTATCAGAGCCTAGCTCAGGCTCTAGGTTTGTTGGCGACGAAGAGCGCGATAGGCGGGAAGGACCAGCGCCGGGCGAGTCCAAAAACTCGATATCTGAAGACATCTCGTATGTTCTGCGTGGTGTTACGTCGTAGTACCATGCAAGAAAGCAGCAGTCGAGGAGCGGGGAGATGGTGGTGAAAGGCAAGGGGCGCGCTGTCGACGCGTCTCAAACCACGGCCAACGCGGTCACGCCTTTCGCGTCGCGATCAGTCGCGTCTCCGGCCCGGCCTGTCGCGTCTTGAAGTTCAAGCTGCTCCCGGACCTTTCAGCCATTTTTTCAGCAAGTCTTTGCCACCTTGCAAATAGATACATGGGTACTCTACAAAGCTATGATGCGTTTTGTCTGGATATACGAAGGCCGTCACACGGACTCGGGTACCCATGGCAGTCCCACTGCGTGCATCTTGACAGCAATCTCGCAAAGGTAATCCAGGCACTGCTGGCATTGAGCATATAGCTGGTGAGTCTGAATAGCAGCCTTACCTCCGTTTGTGTCTTCGCACTTTGCCAATCCTTTCCTGCAGAAGATCAGCTATGATCCAAGTCGCATGCTGTACTACTATACGCACCCCAGACGTAGATGCCATGACGGCGTACGAGAACGCCAGCAGCGTTGGGATACTGCTTCATAGCCTCGGCCATGCTGTCCTTCAGGTCACGCTCGTGCGGTGTGTTGTCGATGATTGGCACCTCGAGCGTATCGGGGTAAGAAAGGGTTGTGTTCATGCCAGCCAGACGAATGCCCTTGATCATCTCCTGTACATGTTGTGAGCTGCAGGATACAGTAGCTAAGTAGATGAACCCTCACTTGGTGCGAGATGCGGAAGACATTGTCTTTTGCCAGGAGCGTGACCATCACCGCATTCTGTGAGTGTGTGTGTACACAACTACCAGCGTCTCGCAGCTCAAACGCGTTCCAGAATAACGGTGTACATTGGGACTCGTTCAGAGCTTGCGTCGGACGCCGAAGGAAGACGCGATCTGTTGTGGGCTGCGGATACGGCAATACAAAGATATGTTCAGGCAAGATGCGCTCCTTTTGTACACCGGACGGTGCGATGTACACTACGTCGCTGTATATTGCTTGAGAGCTGACCGGCAATGAGAACAACGGTGGGCATACCCGATCCTAATGCAGATGCCACCGCCAGTACCTGTGACCCAACCCAACTGATAAAAACCTCTACAAAGCTCCGGAATGAGGTTCGCGGGCTGCGATTGAAAAATCAGCCGCTGGAGAAGGCAGCGCTTGTCGGCCGTACGTGGGTTGGATCGTTTGAGCGAATGAGCTCTTCTCCAGGGTTGGATTCGGCCATTGCAGTAGGAGATGGTGGATCGAAGTCAAGGTGAGCGCGGAGCCCAATTGCGCCTCCGAGAGCTAAACTTGCGCGAACGCACGTGCTACGTATGCACAGAACCCGGACCGGGACACATAGAAAAATACAAGAGTCTACAACTTGAAGGAGAACGGCAACATTTCCATTGCGCAGTATTATAGAATTCTATATGACAACAAGATGTGAAGCTGCTGCATGCTACGACGGCATGACTATGGCATACGCCTTTTAGATAGCTAGTGCGCATGGCGGATAATCACTACGAGACCATCCGAGTGCGCGGAGAAGATCGCGTCGACCCAACGCTCATCATTCGCAAAAGAGAATGGGCGGTCGCGATGCCGAGAGGTCGATGTAAGACCGACCGGAGCGCTGGCCTGGTGCGACGACGACGGGCGGCTGCCTGTGCTCCCTTGGCGGCTGAGAGGAGCAGATCGGCTTCCCGAAGCAGCGCCACGACTATTACGACGGCTTCGTGGGGCGGGGGCATCAGGTCGGTCTCTGGCCAACAGACGGTCATTACTACGCATGAATGGTAGATAGGCAATGTACACGCACCTAGAATCACGTCCGGGAAGGAAAAGGTGAAACTTTCCATAACCGAACCCTCCATCACTTGGCTGGCCGCGCTCGTTCACGCCCCACGCCTTCACGGCCTCGATCCAGCTCTTGACGAGCTCTTCGTCCTTCTTTGCGACAAAGTCAAAGAACGGACGTCCCATCACGTTTACAGTTTGGACGAAGTTGTCGTTGGATACGTAGGTGATGGGACAGTCTTGCGAGAATCGGTCAAGGAACAGGGCAGTTCTGACCGATTGTGCCGGGAGAGGTGGAAAGCCGATAACACCCGTCTCGTCATAAGAGGCAGGAGGGAGACTGTTGGGAAGAGAAAGTCGATTCTTCGTGCGGCGGGGTATAGGCGGAGAGTGAGACCTATCACCTATACGAGCAGGCGAGAGCTCTTTGCGCGAGCGCCGAGGTGGAGGAGGCGTGGGCGTTCGCGGGGGCGGTGGCGAATGTGAGTCGGCGCGCAAATCTTCCTTCTCAAGCGGACCCTCATCCTGTTCGACCAGACTGAAGGGATCTGCATTCGCCCAGTGCTAATCCGATACGCCATAGTTAGACAACGCCAGTCGTAAGACGCGTGAGATAGAAAAGGCTCACACGAAACGCAAGATGTTTTGCATCAGGAGTCACAACTTCGACGGCCGATGCTGTGGAGACGTTGCGCATAGCTTGAGCGCCTTCAGAGGCATATGAGACGCTGCCGACTAGGACGTTCTGGGCAACGGTACGTGTGATGGCGCATAGAATATAGCCTGAAGTCCGTCAGCACAAGGAAATCAGTACACATTGGCGGCGCCAACCTTTCAGAGGATCTTTGTGCTTCATGCGAAGGTACGCGAGTGCTGCTGCCTTGTCTTGAGAGATGGTATCGCTATGAATGGTGTTAAATCTCAGACTGGCGTCGGACGGGATCAAACCTACTAGTGCATTTGTTTGACAGGCGGAAACTCATCAGGATGCACAAGATCCAGAGAGGGGGTATTGACGAGTTCGCGCGGCTCATATCCTATAGATGTATATAAGACTTCCATGCGCAGGTGGTCAAGACGAAATACATGTTACCAAGTAGCTCGGATACCGACTCTGTAAACAATGAGATCACATCCGTGTGGCAACATGCACAGGCCGCGTACCTGAGAGAAAGACCCAATTCGCCTGTCAGAAAAGTAAGCTCGAGCCCCGATGAGACCTGGATGCAACGCCACCTTCTCTGTAAAGTCTACGATCCCAACTTCAGGAATCGAAGGTCAGAGAGCGTATGCGCAGAAGAAGCTAAAGGCGCTGACTGAATGATACAGCAGGAGTATTGGCCTTGGTAGCCGGCGGGGCCATGATGGCTGACTGCCGAGCACTCTGCGAGTATGTGAGCAGAGGGTTATCGCAAAAACTCTTGGAGACAGAGCGGGGAAGTGTCGCTCTCCGAGCTTTATATAAAGAGAGCTTTGGATGCTAGAAAACGCCGCAGAAGTAGAGTTGATCACGGGCCTCTCCGGTACCCTGCATTGGTTTGACAGCATCCAGATCCAGTGCACACATCGAGAGGGCAACACGAGTTCCTATATGATATTGGCCTGTAGGCGGACATGGTGGGAGCAGACAAGACGCGTCAACAATTTATCTCACGCAAGGAGTCGTTTCTGTCTCCGGCTACCACCAGCTTCAATCAGGGACCAGAAGCCTGCTGACCTCACGTACAGCCAAGGTGATACCTGTACTAAGGCCTATCGGGAAGTCGCACGTCTGAAGTTAGTTCGCTTCTTTAGTTGCCTAGCGTTTCGAGACTCGCTTCTGTTCGTCGCTCCGCCTCCCTGCTTTCCGTGTATTGGCGGATATTTAGCCCTCAAAGATAAAGTATGTAACTTTCTCCCATGACGAATACGTTTACTGAGGCATGCTGCAGTCATGTGGACGACAGGACGAGAGATTGAGGCCGGTGATGTCGCGATAGCCTTCATGGTGAGTTACTGAGGAAACGGCGCCGAACGTGTAGCCTAACTGACAGCGCATACAAGACAAGGGATCTCATTCAGCCATTTGTCATCGAACCGGGCAAAGATCTTAACAACAAGTTCGGTTATTATCGTCATTCCGACCTCATCGGCCTCCCTTGGGGGTCTAAAGTCGGTTCCCGCAACGGCAAAGGCTTCATACACATTCTGCGGCCGACCCCAGAGCTTTGGACGCTTGGTCTTCCTCATCGCACCCAAATTTTATATCTTGCCGACATATCGTTGATCGTTTCTTGGCTCAACATACGGCCCGGAAGTACCGTGATTGAAGCAGGTACGTGTAGTTCTGAGTATCCATGACATGCACGCGGACAGAAGGCCAACTAAAATAGAAGGCTGCATTCCTCTCGCTCACACGCCTGTCTGCATACGTATACCCAGATCTCTGCGTTCGACGAGGCTATCTCAGCGTCTGTTGACTGTCGTACCCTGGATTTACCTGTCCTGGCCTCATAGTTAAATCTGCTGGGAGCCGAGCGCTTCAAGGAGATCTGAGCCGGACCGAGTCTATCATGGGATCTCCCTTGACAGTTGGCTTTCCAGCCGCGTTCTATTGCATTCGCGAGATTCTACGCAGTACACTGGATCTGACGGCGCTGACAGGGACCGGCTCGGGTTCCTTCACGCATTCAATAGCGCGCACGGTCGGCTCTACCGGGAAGATCTTCACGTACGAATTCCACGAAGCGAGGGCATCCAAGGCACGGTGAGTCGCATCGCTGCACGCGTAGACCCACCCTGAACATGCCACATAGAGAAGAATTCGAAAGGCATGGGATGGCAGGCGTTACCCTCACTCATCGCAACGTCTGCAAGGACGGATTTACAATTGAAAATGCCGCCGATGCGGGTGAGAAATCACTGCCTCTCGCTTGCATACATGGGCGCACTAACTCCCTCGCCAGTCTTTCTCGATCTGCCTGCTCCATGGGACGCCGTAGAGCATGCAAAAAAGGCGCTCCGCGTATGCCCCATTCGTCAGTCATCATGCAAAGAAGCTCATTGGCTCGGGCTGCCTTAGGATGATCGCACCACCCGGATATGCTGCTTCAGCCCATGTATGGAACAGGTTCTGCGCACAGTGTCGTCCCTGAACGAGGCCGGCTTCACGGGTAAGCTTCACAACACCCTTCTGCTGTGCCTCGATAGCCTGACCTAGTCTATTCACTCCAGACATCACCATGTATGAGACGCTACTGCGCCCGCATGAAGTCAACGAAGTGCCGGCGCTGCCGTCGATTGCCACTGCATCCGACAAACTCAAGCAGCACGAACGCAAGCGCGAGGATAAGCGCATGCGCCAAATCGCGGCGTCACAGGCGAAGCTTGTTGAGAAACAACAAAAGCGTAAAAGGAACGAGGACGACGAGGATGCTGCGGGCGTCGAAGATGAAAACGAAACCAAGCGACTGAAAACTGATAACGATGAAGAGACAGGGGCGGCGATGACCATCGAGGTGACATCTCGAGATCGTGACCCTGCCGCGCAGGTAGAGGCAAAAGTACCTGCCGCTCAAGCCGCATCCGTCGAAGCAGCTTCCATTGAAGATGTGGGCCAACAGGTCGTGTCCAGGGTGGTCCCGGAGGTCCGCGGTCACACTTCTTACCTTACCTTCGCCATCCTCCTTCCTCGCGTCCATGATTCCAGCGCGGTGGAAGCTTCCAGAGAAGCCACGCCAGCTTCATGAAGACCTTAGAAGGTGAGCTTGTTCCAAGCCCTTGCTCTCCACGGGTTTCCGAGACTGACAGAAAGATGTATAGCTGTATTAGGGATAATGATAACACATGCACTTGATTGGTCGAGGGAGGTTCGACGAAGCTAGCTAGTGTATGGCTGATTCAAATGCTTCTCATTCGGAGTCATCAAGCGCGTTTCGAAGCGCTTCTTCTTGCTCCTGCTCAAGCTGGGCAGCACTCTTGCCGCTCCTCGCTCTCAATACACGATCAGAACGTGGAGGTGGTGCTGCCTGCGTCTTGACCCGCTTCGGTGCTCGTGCTCGCGTCTTAGATGCCGTCTCCTCTCTGTCAGAGACCTCGGACGCACTGTCATGCCCTCGTACGCGTTTCTTGCTTGCACTTCCGCGCTTCAATCGGTTGCCGGGGTTCGGCTGAACCGCGGTAGCTCGTATTGAACGAACTGGTCGTGCTCTTGGGCGTCCCGCTTTGGTGCTCAGGCCGGGCGCAGGTTTGGACTCATCGTGATCTTCGTCTTGTGCCTCGTCAACGGAACCTGGCGCGCTCGGCTGCCTGCTTGCATTCGCCACAGCGAGCTCGGCAAGGGACAGAATCGGACCCTCATTCACGGGCATTGAGGGGAGGAAGTCTTCCGGCTCCCGTACACCATCCTCGACCTCTTCCATGAAAAGTGTCGCAGAGCGCGTCCCGCTGCCTTCGATCGGCGTCGAAGGGTCGGCGCTTGCTCGAAGCCGTGAGACCACCGACAGTGGCGTATCCGGCGGCCCCTCCTGCGGCACATCGTAGTAGTTCTTGGGCAACTTGTACGCCGCCACGATGTCGTCAGGCTGCGTCAAGAAACCGCCACCGGTGGTGGGCACATGCTCGTCGATATCAGCTGGCTTTGCCGCAACGCCGCTGCCGGTGTCCTCCGCATCGTTCGGTTTAGTCCCGTATTGCGCCAGTAGCCGCTCCCGCATGCGAAGTCCCTGTACCAATCTTGTCCAGCGCTTGATGACCGCGGCCCGTCGTTTCTCCGCCTCCTTTTCCGCCGCAGCCTGCTCGGACTCCCAATAGGCTTCGAGAATCGCGGGCTCGTTCTCTGCAGCGACGACGATACCGCTAATGATGGGATTAGCGTGGCCTTTCCTGAACTCGAAGCCTGTAACCGCTTCCGCGAAGTCAAATCCAAGCTGTCGTGCGATCTTCGCGGTGCCGCGATCTGAGGACAAACGCGCTTATGAGTTTACTTGTCAGGGGAGGATCTTGTGCGTACGTACATGGAATGTGAGCTGCGCCTTGTGGCAGCATCGAAGGGACGTAGAGGTCAATGTTACCGAAGTCATTCTTGGGAATAACGCCCTAAACTCATTTGTCAGCAGCCATCCAAGCTAAACGGCGTTCGGATCGCAAGACGTACGTCGATAACAGGTATCGGCCTGTACACCTCCGTCTGACGTTCAGCATACAGTCCTTGCCTCGGCTCACCGTCACCGCTTGCACCAGCCTCCCGAAACGCCTCAAGCTCGCGCTTTCTGTGAATCGTACTGGCACGCTGCTTGACCTGCTTGAGCGCCTGCTCGCCTTCGCGGACCTGTCGTCCTCGGCGCATCCAGTTCTCCGCCGTCTTGAGCTGCAGCACGCTGCTACGCGGGTACACCGACTCGCCACGGAATTTTCCGAGTTCAGGCGTGTGCGGCGCGATGATCTCATCCTGATGGAGGTGCCTCTCGAGGACGTACAGCGCATGGTCTTTGAAGCCGGTCATCGTGGTCGGCATCGGCTCTTTGTATCGATTAGCGGTCAGCTCCTCGTCTTCCATATCGTCGCGGTTCTTCACAAGTGATTAGTACTTAGAGTGGACGATAAAGTGATGATCATACCAGTCGGTATGGTCTCGTCACGGAACCTATGACACCCTCCCACCACTGCTGCTGGCCCCTCCCTCCCGCCTGAGATTTGGCGATCTTGGCGCCATACTCTCGCGCATAACGCACGGTGAGATCCCGCCCGTACCCATCTTCTTCGAATGCAACAACATATTGCATGCGATTGTCCACCCGCATACTTCGCGCTGACGCCGTGTTGGGGTTATTCATAGGCGCGGATGGATCGAACAGCCTAGGTTTATTAACGAGGGCACGGATTGGGTCTACGGGAAGCCAACGTCCGTCAGGTTTGCTGAAGACTTCAGTCCAGAAGACAGGCGGTGTCCTTAACGGATCAGGAGGCTCTACGGCGGCGTGAGCATGATGACGATAAGCAGAAAGAGCTACTTACCTGGCGGTCGCGATGAACCTAGCCTTTGCCCCTTCGATTTCGACTTGCGAAGTTTGATAGCGGGCGGTGCAGGCACCTTTGCCTTGCCCTTGCCCTTCGTGCCGTCGAGTCGCGCGCCATCTCCGGGAAACGAGCTGACGTTGACCTCTTCCATATCGTCGTCGCTCTCATCGTCCCCTACGTCAGGTTGCGCGGGCGCCTTGCCCTTTCCTTTCGGTTTTGCCGGAGTCTTCGGTCGACCAACACTTGCTTGCCAAGGCACACTTTGCAAGCTACAAACAAGGCGCGCAGGGATGCCCAAAGAGCGGCACAACGCGGTGAACAGCTGTGCGGAGATGTCGCGAGAGCCTGAGCGCTGAAGAGCATGTTTCATGAGGCTCTTCTCCGTCCGAATGACTTCTACAACCTCATCATCGTCAATGAAATCCAGCCAATCGACGTCCGGCGGAGGCGCTGGAGCCTTCTGCTTTCCCTTCGCCTTCGCACTCTTCGGTTTCGGTTTCGGCTGTCCCTTCCCTTTCCACTTCGCCTTCGCCCTTTCCATTTCCGCCTCTTCTTCAGAATCGGGCTCGACGGGATGCAGCAACGATGGGTCGAGAAAGCCCCTCTTTATTAGGAGTTGCTGCACTTCGTCGAAGGTACGGCTGCGCAGATGGCCAGACTCGAGCACTTCAAAGAAGGAGTGCGCCCACCACTCGGCGAGGCGCGTGACGGCAAGCTCGAACATTGTACCACGCTTGTATGAGTCCGGTATTCGCGATTTATGAATGCTGACGAACTGGTCCTGGGCCCATAGGGGCGTTAAAGAGAGTAGACGAGCCTAAATTCAAGCTTCAAAGGCGAGTTAAGGCACCAGATGTAGCAAAACATACCTGAAGTAGTTGGTCGTTCAGCCATCTGTTCCGCGCACGCACATTGAGTAACAGTGTTACGGTGTGTATCTTGTGTACGTCGATACGAAAGCGCCTTTCCGCAGGCGAGATACCAGTCATCTTCCTGGCGCGAGCAGAGTAAACGACCATACGAGTAGCGTCAAGTGCACTCTACCCACTTAGTTCCCGCAGCATCCTTCCCCTGAGTAGTCTTATTCCGAGCCTTCTTGAGCGTGATTTCGATGTTCGGACGCGTCGAGGGGCCAGCTTGAGGTTCGAGATCATCCAGTTGGTCGTACCCGGTCGGGACTTGTACCAGCGTGGGTTCTTGAGGCACGACAACTTCATCCCATAGGTCATCATCGTCTGATTCATTGTCAAGAAGCACCTCGTCGGGATCTGCAGAGGACATGATGGAAGGAAGAGACAAGACGCGCTCGACGCGTTCGGAGCCGATGACCTCACAACCGCGCGAGTCATGTGTGCGCGTTCCCTGCAGACGCGTCTTGACTCTAGTCGGACTTAGTAGTCGGCCTCGTCACCAACCACCATCTCCGAATATCAAGATAGCCCCTACAGATATTTGTTGGCCTGCATGCATCACTGGTGTGATATCTGAATCCTCCACCAACTGTCAGCCTCTCTTCATGTCAGCGTTCGCCGCGCCTTGCGCACTCTCCGGCGATCGCGACTTGACACGGCGGCTACATCTGAGTCGTTGAAGAGGCTAGAATAATTGTACTGCGAAACTCGCTCAGTCTCGTCTCAAGCCCTTCAAAGGACTCCGCCCACTGCAAGGTCTGTGCCGGGTATGGGAGTAGTATATCGGGCGAACATAGTTTTCCGTGGTAGAACTGTAGCCCGGCAAATCCCCAAATGTTATTTATTTACCTTAGGTTCGGCTAGTCATGTAAGCTTGGCTTCGCGCAGGGACCCGCGCACTCTGAGTGGAGAGCTGTCGCTACGCGTACAGCTTGTTCATGGGAGAGCTCACACGAGAAGAAACTCGTGTGTATGCGGCGACCATGCGTGGTGGCGTTCGTCTCCCATTGTACGTTCAGCCTGTCAGTTGTCAGATGTTTGAGCTGGCAAGCATCGATCACGGTGTTCTACCTCCGTAAGAATACGGAAACCCGCCGTTCTTTGTGGTACGCTATCGTAGGTTGGCCACGCCAATCATTACTAGGCTGCCTTCGAGTCTAATTTTCATCTGACTGTCATACATACTCTCCACTACTTTGCCATATGTGGTGAGAAAGCTTTCTCTCAGAGCGCCAGAAGAGGCTCTGGGGCGTATAAGCTTCCAAAGCTCCGAGGTTCGCGGTGTAAAGATAGCGGCGCAAGCCAAGCTTTGATGAGAATATATCTGTCGGCGTAGAAGATGCAGATGCGTGCAGTCATTGCCATGTTTCCGCCCTCGGTAACAGGTTCCGCCCTAGTAAACCCCGTATAGTGCACAACATCCCACTACAAGCAGTCCTGGGCGCCAGATGCGGCTCACGCGTAGCATATCTGTACTTTGGGCCATGATCCTTCGTCTGACGCGTGGGCAGCGGTGTTCACTCAGCCTGCCCAAAGAGGATGTTCTCAAGTATCCACTCCAAGTGAACGTTGCAAGCTACACCATATACATCGCGAAGCTCCGGCGCTCGGCGGATACGAGAGCTCCTCTCATCCATCATGACATGAAGCGCGTGGGGGTTGCGTGATGGTTGCCTTTTCGGGCACCAATTTAGCCCGCGCCGAGCTGTCGGAAAATACCACTACGCGTTGTAGTAGGTTGATGGTCTCGTCGTTGAGATACCCGCGACAATTCGCAGGCGGATGTGGGATGACGGTCACGACATGCGCATGGCCAAGGGTCATGTATGTGCAGTTTCAAGACCGTTTTGTCTTTCTGTGAGAGGCCGGAGGGCGAAAGGAAGGCCAATGTGTAAACACGCGGCTGATCGTGGCGGGAGAGCTGAAGATACAACGGAGATGCAAACGTTGTTCATGCAGGCTGTACGTCTTGAGACCTGAACAAGGCTACATGCAAGTGATTGTGGCGTCGCCAAGTATGCGAAGGGGTGTACTTTAGCATATCGCATGACATAGAAAAAGTGCGAGATGCAGGGATGAACAAGCTTTCGGGCGCAGGCGGCTATGTGATCTTGAACCAGGAACGACGCCGTTGGCCTCCACCGGAGCGTCGCACGACGACAGTTCGGTCACCTCGCCGTCTCTTCTTCGCAGCCCTTTCCACTCTTGTGATGCCTCGTTTGTGCGCTTCCTCGGATAGAATGCAATGGATGTTCGGTTGAGGCGCTCATCAAGGACGACGATTGGTTGTCGGAAAAAGACATGGACGTCTCCTGAGATGAATCCAATACAAGCCAAGTGGACAGCTGAATGGGGTGAGCGGCTCAGTCCTGCGGCTGGGATGAATCAGATCACGCTCTAAGTAAGGCTTCGGCTTCTCTCCTATCGTCCATCTCCCCCATCCTTGCCTTCATAACCAGCATGAGTCGTAGAGCACACAACCCTTCCATGCCTCCGCCGCCCCCGCCAACATCCCGCGCAGAGCCCATGGGCCCCCCACCGCTGCCTCCCTCCACGTCACAACCCCTCGCCGCGTCCGCAATGGATGCGAAAGAACAGAAGAACTACATGGAGAAATACTACAAGCTCAAACGTTTGTATTGGGACCTTCAGGAGGTGCGCCCACTCCGAGTTCGTGTACGGCAATGTTTGGCTAATGCAACGCGCACACAGAAATATAAGAACCTCGTGGAGGAGTTACACAGCTCGGGTATGCGTAATTCGGCGCTCATCCAAGAACGCTCGTGCGTATACATTTGCTTTATCATTGTACACAGTGAACAGTGGTTTACTGACCAACCACGAATCCAGAGTTTTGCTTGACCGCATCATCGAACTCGAAAGTCCACCCGCGCACAAACACTCCCACAGTCCCGGCCAGCTACCCGCAAGTGCGATACCGCGCTCCCTGTATTCTGAACGTTCCCAGGCAATAATGCGGGAAACCGTGAAACAGGCCATGGAGGAGAGTGCTGTGGAAGACCGCTCGGTGGATCCTGCTTTGGCCAGCCGGCACATCGGGCCGGCCGCACGGAAGCGTGAGCGAGAAGAAGCAGAGGCCCGCGCCCAACAAATAATCCGTACCGAGGACCAGCCGACGGCTGCTAAACGTCGCCGTACGAAGAAGGACAAGGAAGTCCCCGAGCCTGTTGCTGCACCCCCGCCGCCGGCACCGAAGCGCATCCGCGCTAAACAACCTGTCGAACCTTCTGCGCCCCCAGTGATCCAGGAGCCGCCCATTGAGCGTCAGCCTGTGCTGCCGCCGTCTGCTCAGCAGCCTCAACAGCAGCATTTATTGAATGATCATCGTCCCATACCACATGTGCACCAGGATAAGTCCGATTCTCCATTGCACTCGTCTGTCTCTTCGCCTCGTGGAGAGGAGCTTCCGCCTGTTGTATCTTCTTCGCCCCGGTATCAGGCTCGGACGCCATCAGCATCCAGTGCTGTTTCTAATGCGCCCCCTCCACCTTCGAGTGCTTTGTCGTCACAGTCGTACCCGTCTCCCGAGGTCCAACCAACTTCGCCGACTGACTCTTTCCGCTCGCCTGAGATGTACACAGCGAACGGCAGGCATGCACGACCGAAGAGGCTCAAAGCTCACACGGTCGCGCATAAAACTCATCAGATCCCCAATGTACCGAGAGACCCGCATGGCGCTCCGGTTCTTCCTCTCAACGTTGGAATCATGACCGTGATCTCGCTCGGGACTGTATGTCTCCGCGAGCACTTCCATACCGAGCGGTACATCTTCCCTATCGGCTACGAGGTCACCCGGTACGTCCATGGTCATATTTCCACATACCCTCGTTTGACAGTCAAATCTCATAGACGCTATCTGTCTGCCCGCGATCCCCACTCTGAAGTCGTCTATCATTGCAAGATTCTGAACGGCGAGACCGGGCCCAACTTCCAGATTATCGCCGACGACCAGCCCGAGAAACCTATCGTAGCGGGTACACCCACCGGCGCGTGGTCTGTCGTTGTTCGCGCTGCCAACCATATTCGCAACCGCGCGCACTCAAACTCCGTCTCTGGACCGGACTTCTTCGGTCTCGGACAAAATACGATCAAACATCTCATTCAACAACTCCCTGACGCCGACAGGCTGAAGGACTACGTTTGGCAGACGTTCGTCGAAGGTGGCGACGGGCGCCCGCTCGGTGGACGACATGCGGCCGTAGCCCCTGCGCTCACGGAGCTTGCGAGCGCGAGCCCGTATGAAGGCGGAGGGTCCGTCGTCCAAGTATATGACGCTCCGATGGGCGACGTTGAGATGGAGAGTGAGCACCCGCCAGGTCGCCGCCGCAACGGCTCGCAGTCATCGCAATCGACGCAATCGCCTATAAGCCCATATCCGCTCCCACCAGCACAACCAGTATACGCAGCCAGGCCGCAACGGGAAGAGCCACCATACCGGGCGCGCTCGCCGCAACAACGTGAGTCTGAGCGCTACCCGCTGCTTCCTGGTCGTGAATCTGGACGTTACCAGCCTCCGCTCGGTCGCGAGTCCGAGGCTTGCGCACCACCGCCGCACGCGACATATGCATACAGCGACACACGAGGCTCACACGAATCCTACGCTCGTTCACAGCCAGAGTCTTACACCCGCTCACCGCCCGACTCGTATACGACGCAATCGCGCGAGTCTTATACGCGCTCCCCACCGAGTTCTACTACTACTTCTTTCGCGCGAGGCGAGAGTTACTGGCGCTCGCCACCACCCAGAGAGGCCGCTGTGCCCGCGGGTATGGCGGGGCTTATGAACGCATACGATGGCCCGCCACGGTATGTGAGCGGACATGCGCAGAGCGACGAGCGTGACCGCGATAGGAGTGGGAGTAGGAGTAGCGGCGGTGCCGCTGAGCGTTAGAAGTTTAACAATGGACTCGATGTTGCTTGCTCTAGACTTGTTTGCTTTCGCTTGTTCTGTTTGCTTTGCGACTCTGCCTGCTATCTTCGCGATCTCTACTTACCTACAGTACTTGGTGCTGCTGCTCGATTCAAGATGCGATGCTTTCGATATGTACTCACGAACTCATCTATACATGTAAATGGAAGCTTCAAGCGTACTTGCTCCACACTTCAGCTAACAACGGAAGCCATATATTAAGATGCCAGGTGGCAAGCACTGTATGGTACGAGGATGACTGGAAACATGGATTATGCGTGAAGAGCGAGCGACAACAGAGCAGAACGTCCGGAAAGCAAAGTGAATAAAGATACAACAAACAACAATCCGAATGCCCTTCTCTATGCCGACGCAAACGTGGAACGCTCGCGCAACTTACCGCCCTTCTTGTAGAAGATAAACCTGTTACTGAAGTCAGCGAAACATTCGATGCCATTGCCCAAGGGAACACGTACGGTAACGGCGCCATGACAAGCGTCAATCCGGCCAACAGCGCAGTTGCGCCGACGGTGCCGAGAGTGCTGTACATCGCACCCGCAAACAAGGGGAAGCTCGCCGCGAAGCAGCTGCGCATAGCGCTGTTAGCTGCGAGGGCATTGGCTGCGACAGAGCGGTAGGCGACGACGAGATACGTAAAGCTGCTGGTGTACGCGAAGTACACTCCGGTACCGAAGGGTACGCTGGCAACGATGGGTACCGCGTAGTGCACGGACGGATATGTAGTGAACGCGAGCCAGAAGAGGGACATGGGGATAAGCAGTCCACCGACCATGCCCTGCGCAAGTCGAAACTCGGGAGGCGGGTCGACTCCCCAGTACTCCTTAAACTTCCTGAAGCGATAGTTCCAGTACGGCTGTGTCGACAGCCCGATGAGCATGCCAACAAAGATGCCGAGAAAGGTTAGGCCCGTCTGCCACATGTTGAAGTTGTGTTTGGCGAATACGACCGGGAACGCCTGGAACGTGAGGTAGAGGATACCGAGGATGAGCGAATTCCTGTGCGAGATGTGAGTAAATGCTGCGATCCTCGTGCTGCGAGATTGCACACCAAAAGTTGATGAGGAACGCCATTGGCTCCCGGAACGTTAGCACGAACGGCACAGTCGCTGACTTGAACAGTGCCTGACCGAAGGAGCGGTTTGAGCGTTCCTGCGGAGCCCAGTAGTTGAGGTCACCGGTGGTCTTCCGTAACCTGCGTTGATCGACTCGTCAACCACAATGTGGAAAGTAATGAGCGAGAGGAGAAGACGAACCGTTCTGCCTTGCGTTTCAACAGCACCGGGACGAACGTCTCGGGCACGAAGAGGAAGAGGGCGATCGTCTCGATGAATGCCCAGATGGTTAGGATGTGGAAGGTCCAGCGCCAGTCGAGGAACTGATTAACGAAACTGGGATCGACGGTTTAGCGCACTATGCCGACACGACGATCAGGGCCGCGAGCTCACCCTGAATATAGAGGGCCGATTTCTGGTCCCAGGAAAGGAGAGATGGTGAATATAGCGAGCGGCGTGGCGATTTCGTCAGGAGAAAACATATCAGCGACGGAGCCACCAGCGACACTCAAGAAGCTGCAAGGATCGTAAGCTCATGATGTAGGCGCATATTGCATGAAATGGGGCTTACGCAGAGGCCGCAAAGCCTGTGAAGAAACGGAAGACGATATACTCTTGGATGCTGGGAGCAAATGCCACCGGCCACGAGAAGGCAAAGAAGAACAAGTACGACCCTTGATAGACGACGGAGCGGCCCAAGACCTCGGATATGGGACCTACACGCAGGGTCGTCAGTAGGTGCCACAGCCACATGAGTGACGAACAAGATGTAACTCACCAGCGATGAGCGGCCCCAGCCCGAGTCCCATAACGTACACTGATACACCGAGGATGGTGACCTCCTTGCTCACGTCGAACTCTTTCGCGATGCCCGTCTCTGCGAATGCAGCCTGAATAAATATATTGTTCGTCAGCAGAGATAATATGAAGGCCTGCTGGTCTACGCACCGCCGACGAGGCGCACGTCCCAAGCAATGCACCCATGCAGATCGTCAATACCGCCGCCCACCTCTTGAGTTTCGACCACGTCTGAGGATGCTCGCCCGGCTCGAGCTTCGCAACCTCGTACGCGGCTTGCTTCTCGTTGAGAGCCGCCAGGGCCTTCTCGACCTGCATGGGGTCTTGTGCGGCCAGCGTAGCAGTAGACGAATCCATGACCGCGTTCGAGGATGGGCCAGCCATGGCGTACGTTGGTGGGGATGAGTCCCTCTTATGCTCCTCGATTGGCGAACCGCAGCTAGCAGAGTCGCCGGAGGACATGTTTACAGCGCAGTAGGGGGTACGCCGTAAAGTGATGCTGGCTGCGAGACCTTATGAGAGTTACGGACGGAAGGCCGTAAGGGACCGAACCCAGTGCTTATGTTGGGATGATCACTGTATCCAGTCATTTCCAGATCTTCTATTTCGGAGAAATGAAGAGAGCGACATTCGTGGAGCCTCAGTAAGACGCTGACAACGACGCCTCTAGCGCTGAACAATATCTCTGTCTCGGAGTTCGGCCATTCCGGGAGCCCATGGACGGGGAAGACAAGGAGCCGCGTGGAATGGTGGCGCTTGGCGCTTCTTTCAACTCTCGATTGTATTGCGCGCCTTTGTGCTTTAGGCGACGCCTTGAGGTTTAATCATGTACTCGACGTGCTAGTAGTCGGCGGAAAGGAATGCAAGAATTACTGCTACAAGTATGGCATTGGCTACGGACTTTAAGACAGAGCGAAACGGACTTTTGAACGTGGGTAGAAGACGGGAAGTCTGTGAGCAAGGGGCAGTGGCACGGAGAACAGCATGGCTGATCAGATAGAGAAGCTACACGTATGTATAGTATAGTAAGCGCGAGAAAGATAGGAGTATCTGCACAGAGAGATCATCAACGGGAGTTCCTAGTTAAGCAGCATTCAAAACAGTCAGCAAATCGATGGCCGAAGGCAAGCGAGCGACCTTGAGCACTTTGGTAGAATCTTGCTAGCACGCAAGAGCTACTGCACTTGCAGTGCATATACGAAAATACGATTCACTTATCTGTTCGTGAGGAAAGGTATAGCCGTAAGTCTCATCGGGTGCAGTCTGCGGGAGCTTATCGCCGAATGTTTTCGCATACCGCACTACTGGCCGTTGTCATATGTCTGAACACGAGAGCTCAACGTGTCGTCTAGAATGTCAGTGAAATGACGGGGGTGGGTCTTATGCTGAAGCCAGTGGCGTATGCTGGACTGGATGGCGAATGCGGTCGGTTACACTCGGGGGCAGCCCGGATTTGCCCTGAAACCCCGCAGGTAATGAACGGCGGGGTAGGCCGTTCGGTGGGAAGCTGGAGATGAAGAGTGCGGAGGACGAGGCAGGTAGCCGGCAGACGTGTTTACGTGTGGTATGTGGCGCTTGATAGCCGGAGAATGACAGGTAAACCCGTACAGCTGGTGGGCACGTTGCAGGAGTTATGACTGGGGCCCGTCACAGACTCGTACGCGTTCACAGGGAAGAAGCAGAGTCGAGCGTCAGTCGGCGTTTTTGACCAATCAACACACCGTAGCACATTGTCTCTGAGCAATTTACAGCTGCAATGTACTCACGTGTATTCACGCACAAAAATCCGGGGTTGTCCGACGAGCATGAACTGGTCTTGGTGAGGATCGACGCGCGAGGCTAGGGATTGACGTCTGCCGGCATAGGCGGACTCTCAAGCACGAATTGAAAGCGCGTGATGCGGAGATTGCCTGAAAAGGGTGGCGGCAAAAGCATGCTGAGGTTAAGAGTCAGAATATGCAATCGATTCGTCTGGCTTGGTACAAGAAACGTACGGCTTAGCTAGCGTATGCTTCTTCCGCCTGCGCGCCTGCGCGTGAGCGCTTGTTGGAGCACACATGAAGAGAGTAGGTGCAGTAAACGTACACCGATCGAGCTGATTGACCTGCCGTAGTCGGCGCCTCGTAGAGGAAGTTGCGCCGGGTATCCAGGAGAAGGCGCTGTCTCGGAACATAGCTAGACGTGGTGGCGGTGAAGGCGACGGGCTGGGGTCTGTTCGTTCTCGACATGGCAAGTGATATCTCTGGCGACCATATGGGCGTAACGGCATGGACTGCATCGTCGCCCAGACGTCTGAGCAAGTGGACAAACTGAGTGCTACAGATTCTCTGAGTTAACTTTAATCCAAGGCGATGAACAGTTGACAGGACCTTACACTGCAGCACAAAGTTTAGATCGCAGCAATGAACGCGGTGTAGGTGTAGAACGTAGATCACGACGGGCATTTTGGGATATAGTAAACCTCATGATGTGGGCGTAGGTAGCACACCGGTGATGACGCGCGGGCGCTCGTGTACTCTTTCTGCATCGGCAAGGTAGGCGACACTGAAAGATGGGCCATGAAGTCCAATGAGCTGCTTATGACACCCGGAGTGTGGCGCGTCTCGTACACAGAAGCAAGTAGTTCACGAGATGATAGCAAGTCCAGGCTAGACTAAAGCAAATCGCCGCCAGCCTAAACTGGGCATATGAGAGATGAGTCGTGTGCCAAGACGAGTGTAAAAGGTGCATCAAATCCTTGTATACGTCTGGTGGTTGGAGGGCTCAGTGTTCAGTCCTTGCCGCCGTTCCAAAGCCATGGTTACATGGCGGGTGTGAGCCTCCGGTGCATGCTCATGCAGATACCCGCTGCTGGTGCGAGCACACAGAGATGTTGCCTATTTTTCGATTTGCTATGAACCGTGGTATTGAAGGGTCATCAAGCAGTTCGCGCTCATGATGATGGTCGAAAGCAGCAAGTCGGCGGCGCCGTGTTGGATCGCACGAGGCTGCGGCATTCACCGAAGCGGATCAACCATTTGCCACTGACTGCGAGCCTCATGCTCACGCTTGTCGGCCTGCTCTCCAACATGAACCACTATCTCGCAGGCCTTGTGTCGGTTGTACCGTGTTTCTACTACAGCACAAATTCTGCTCTACAAGTCTTTCAGCCCGGAACAGTGAGCTCTGTGGTTCATGACTCGCGCGCTTCGGGCGCGGGACGCGGGAAAGCGCTCGGGCTCAATGCTGACGAAAGATATTTGATGGATGACATCAGCAGCCTGCTTACACGTACAAACCATATCTGCATGCAACAAACGCGCAGTTGAAATGGCGAGAAAACGTCTCTTGTGCGTGGCCTACGTACCGTAACCAGCCTTTTGTGGCCGCCTTCCCTCATCCTCATGCCCGACGCTGTCCGCCGGGAACGGCACGGATGTCCGGCGCAGTGATGAACGCCGAGATCGTCGTCGGGCGCGCGCTCAGTATGCTCGCGACTACACGGGCTGTCAGAACCGAGGATAGCTTGCCAGTGAAGTTGCGGTCCCGCCGTCCAAGCAACCATCGAAGGCCACTGTGCCGCAAGCACGTCTCTGCGCCGCGACTCTTGAGTGAATTCAATGGCTACAAAGTTTGCCAGCGAGCTCGCGCGCTACGGCGGCCAGACGTTCTTCTCCCACCACCATCAACAAGAAGCCTTCCTGCAAATGACTTTCTTCCTCCTGGAAGTTCGGCATACATGATCTACACGCCGAAAACGAACCCCTTTGTTTTCTTCCGCCTGGTTTTTGTTCGTTGCTCGCCGACCGCCGAGGGCGGATTTGTCTCCGAGCTTCGGTGTTCGCATCTTTCGCGGCCAATGCATACGTTTCCGACTTCGTTCTTCCTCGGGTTATGTGCAGTGCGCTCTGCATGGCGAGCTCTCTGAGCCGCACGAGCAAGAGCAAGAAGTAGCGTTATGCGCAGCTTACTTACGGTACGCTTTGAAAGAAACCCCTAATACAGCAGTAAGCGGAGAGCAGAGCATGAAGGGCCTGACCGACCCGTTGCTTACCAAACATCCGCATTGGCAAGCGAACGGCGGCTGTAGCTGTGTCATCCGCTCAGCAAAGTCTATCACAGCCAGGTGGGAGCGCGCACATAAAAGACGCCCTACTGAATTCACTGAGAAACCAGCAGCGCTCCTACCTCTCATCCTCTCACATCTCCTCGCCTTCTCCTCGCCTCTTCCACGACCAAAATGTCCAACCGTCTCTCCAAGATCTTCGGTGGCAAGAAGGCGCCCGTCTCTGTCTTCATCACCAGCGCGACTGGTAAGTCGCCACAGCTGCTTCACGCTTTAGCTCGACCACACGTGCTTACCGCGACTCACATACAGGTCTCGTTGGCGCTTCGGTCGTCCAGCTCATCTACAAGGACCCAAAGTACAACGTCACCGCGCTCGTGCGCTCTGAGGAGAAGGCGGCCAAGCTCGAGAAGCTCGGCGTCAACACCGTTGTCGGCTCGCTCGACAATGCTGAGCTCATGACCGCCTTGGCCGCGCAGTCCGACGTCGTCATCCAGATTGTGCGTTCACAGATCAGCCTGCAACATTGACCACGTTCTGACGCATACTTCAATAGGCCGACATCTTCAACCTCCCTGGCACGCAGGCTCTCCTCAAGGGCTCGAAGTTGCGCTTCGAGAAGACCGGCAAGAAGCCCATCTACATCCACACTTGCGGTACTGGTATCTGGGCCGACCTCGGCTCGGCTGGCGCTGCACCTTCGGACAAGATCACCAAGGACACCGACGCTGACCTTGTCGAGAACTACAACGGCCTGCCCCACAAGGGCCCGGCTGAGGCCATCGTTGCTGCTGGCAAGGAGGGCTTCGTCAAGACCTTCACCGTCTACCCGCCTACTGTCTGGGGTACCCCCAAGGGCCCGATCTTCGATGCCCACCTCGCACACACCTCCTCCATCCAGCTCCCGCTTTCCATCAAGACGTCTCTCGGCCGTGGCCAGGGCGGTGTTGTTGGTGAGGGCAAGAACGTCTGGAACCACGCCCACGTTGAGGATGGTGAGCCTTCTTTCTCTCACGTCACTCCCGCTTTGGACGAAGAACGCTAACCTTGATTTCTTTCAGTCGCGAACTTCTACAAGGTCCTCCTCGCAAAGGCCGTCTCTGACGAGTCTACTCCCTCCGGCCCCAAGAACGGCCACTACATCGTCGAGGCCGGCGAGTACAACTACCTCGAGCTCGCCAAGACCTACACCAAGCTCCTCCACGCTGCCGGCAAGTCCGAGTCTGCCGAGCCCAACCAGTTCACCGCGCCCGAGTTCGAGGCCATCGGTTTCCTCTTCATCCTCGGCACCAACGCCCGCACCCAGGCCGTCCGCGCAAAGCAGCTCGGCTGGTCGCCCAAGTACACGACCAAGGACTTCTACGCCGGTGTCAAGGCTGAGGTCGACGGCGCCGTCTCGGGCACCTTCGCTGGTGTCCCCTACTAAGCGCATCGCCGCTGTACTCGCTTCTCGGTCTCTGCCCCGCAACACATTGTAATACCACGACTGCTTTCCTCCCTTGTGTATGCTAGATACCTCAGAGATACCTTCCTACTTTTACGACCGGGCACACGACTAGAGTACGAGATATTTCGAGATACCATGGCTGTGTTATTATGAATCTATTTGGGGCTCTTGAACTTCCTCGCGTGTGATCCACTTGCGATGCCCTGTCGTTGACAGGTCTAAGCACGCCTTTGATTCGTGCCGACAATAGTCAAGCAATTGAGCGGTGCGACATGCGAAGACTGCTCGAAGCCTCGAGGCTCGGCCGTGCAGCCTGTCTGTCGTGTGCATACTTCTTTTGATTGATAGATGCGCGAGTACTACAGGTGTCCTACCAGTTTTCACTGCCACACGGGCACACTATACCGCGCTTTGGTTGCACCTCTGTCAACTGGGAGACCGATGGGGGACCAAAGCGTCAGGAGCACATCGCTAAATTGGCATCTAGGATATCTACACCCTGAAATACACATGAAGACAACACGGAAGGGGTATTAGCACAATCAGTGTGCCGGCGCACTTGGCAGATATCAAGTTGTAGCGGAGACGGGCAGGTCGAACTTTGGGGTGACAAGTAAACGAGCACTGAGTATATCATAAACGTAAGAGGGTCGGTAGAAGGGATAGTGTTTAGACATCAATGAAGTGGGCGTAGGCAGTGAGCGACGAGAAGGTAGAATAAGGGGGGGTATAGGTTGTGCGAATGGTTGAGGGCGGATACGTTAGGTCGAGACTCGAGAGAAGCGGCCGGCGCGGGTACAGCGGCTGGCGCAGTGTATTCGGATTTCAAAGGCCTACACACGCAGACTGTCAGCGTTCCAACTTAGATCTGCACACGACCCGAACATCAACTCACGTTTGATGCTTCACTGGAGGAAGCCGGCCTGGAAGAAGCTGCTCACGCGCTTGCTGGCGAGGAACGTAGCGGTGTCCTGGCCCTCAGCACGGAAGCAGTCGAGTGGGATAAGCCCGACGTTGTTGTTGGTATTGCGGATCTGCACCCAGCCGTCGTCAAAGGCCTGGAGCACAATAACCTCATCGCCAAGGCTGACACCGATCTCGTCGTGCAGGTTGGGAGTGAACGGACGCGCAATAGACACGCGTGTGCCGATGCCGATGACGCTGCCTGCGCTGCCCACGCTCGAGCCCACGCTAGCACGCGCACCTGGGGTAACGGGTACGATGGGGTCCGCGAAGGGGCTTGCGCCGGGCGGGAGACGGTCCTCGAAGGGGTTGTTGAGGTCAATGAGTTCGTCGACTGACTTGCGCTTCTTCTCCTTGATAGTGCTGGCGCTGGTAGTCGAGGGAGGCCTGGGGAAAGTGTAGCCGTCCGTGGGTGAGAACGCACGCGCAGACATGGGCGTGCTTGGCATATCGTCGCCGTGCACGGGTGCGGGAAGCGGGAGTCCAGGGCCTTCACCGCTGCCCTCCGAGCTCACACTGCCTATGCTGTACATAGACGCCCTGCTGTTCTGCTTCTGCGTCACAACAACCGGAGGCGCAGTAAGGGGAGCAGAGTTCAATTGCCCCATGGCGTCGGGTGTCGGGGACATCGCGTCCGTGTAGAGAGCGCGGCCATCGTAGGGTGTACCCCAGCTACTGCGAGAGCTAATGCGGGCCGGGTCGTTCGAGTTGGTGTTGACATTGCTACGCCCGGTGAACCAAGCGGTTTGGTGCGCCTTGCGCTTGTTGATGGCCCGGCGACGCATCACGAACATGACGAGCAAGCCACCGGCCACCAATGCGGCAAGTATGATACCCGCAATAGCACCGCCTGACATCGAAGAATGGCTTGCGGCGTTAACCGAGGATGAGTTGCTGTCGGTACTGGAGCCAGAGCCAGAGTCCGAGCTTGAGCTCGAGCCTACGCCTGCACCAAGACTTCCAATCACGGTTGGCTGTGCTGAGTGGCTGGACGATGCACTCTGTACCACAGACGAAGCCGAGCCGTTGTTATCGACTGCAGCGGCAATATTCGCGATGGGGCTCGACGGAGCATTGCTCGCGGTGCTGGTGGCGGATCCAAGCGACTGGACTTCAGCGCTGTTGATGTCCGTTGCCTGCGTCGCCACGGAACTAGTAGACACGGCAGCGGCAGACGCGGAAGCGACAGAGGGACTCGCTACAGCGCCTTGAGAAGAGGTAGGCTTCGAGTCCGACGTGTCGACGTAGGAACCACCCTTGCCAGATGCCACAGTCGCAGTACTAGCAGCCGACGACACGGTCGGGCTCGGGTCTTTGGAACCGCTGCCGCTCCCAGAGCCAGAGCTAGAAGAGCTTCCGCTCTCACTACCCGTGTCATTGTCGGAGGAGCTGCTGCCATTATCGCCGCTGGCCGAGGATGACGCGCTATTGTCCCCAGAGCTGCCGGTGTTAGAGGTGTCGGGGGACGAAGGAGCCGAGCTGGCAGTGGGCGCTGGTGCCTGCGCTGAGGATGAAGAGACCTGGTGAGGTTTCTCGCCGCTGATAAGCGGGTCCAGCAGGTTGCTGATAATCGGGATTGACGGGACGGGGAAAGGGAGATTGATGAGCGACGGCTCGCGCTCCTCAAGATGAGCATCGCCGCGCTTGCGCTTGATAAAATGGCGCCTGGGACGGGAAGAATGGACCATGGTTGTCAGAGAGCGGCGGCGGAGAACGAGTGTACAGTGTAAAAGAACGTGCTGGTCGTGGCGAGCGAGAACGAGACTCGGGACAAGGAGACGAGAAGCTTTCAAACCTTTGCCGTCGTCGTGGCAGTCGACATTCAAGGTGCTTAATCCCACTCAATTACACTCCACGATCCCTTCGCAACCGCTCGTGCTCCCGCTGATCTCCCATCAATTCGGTCCGACCTTCCCGCGCTCCTCTTGTTTCGCTTTTGGCTCTGCCCTCCATCTCCTCCTGCCCGTGTCTTTACGCCGAATAGTATCGATGGCAATACTGTTGCTATCGTTCCGCATGAATGATACCCTCTGCTGGTTCTCTGTCCACTTTCATTCTAGAGATAGGCAATTATGGCATCATGAGCTATGGCACGCCAGATTGCGTTGCGCATCACTTTCGCACTCGTGCTCGCCCCGGTATCGCCAGATCAGATCCTCGTGTGTATCAACGTGTAAACAAATTGAGATGAATGACGTCGCTGTCACGGTACTGGCACGCATGCATACAGGCCATAACATTACGTAAATGCTAGTTCTCAAGCTCTAGGTTTTGCAACCTTCGAATGTTAGGTGGCACCTTGCTGAAGCTTGAGCTCTAAATAAGATTCAGCGCCGCGGGTTTGCTTCAAGATAGTCACCCCTAGTCTCCCGATACGAGGAGGCAGATTCGGGAGGGCGGTAATTCAGTATCAGGAGCCACCCCGCGGACCAAGGCTACCTCTCATGGTCTCTCTCACTGCGTGGCGCTGAAGGTCTTCTGTGTTCCCGCTTTCTTCTACCTGGACGTTCTTGCCGCTCAGGCTCGGGCTCCCGGAGATGCTCGCGAAGGTGGCCTCCATCTCGTGCCACACCAACGGTGTCACCGGGCGGCTAACATACCCATACATCCATACATAAACCCATCGGCACTCGGCAGCTCTCTCTTACCCGGTTCTCCCATCTCGCTACTGCCAGCATGGCTGCTACGAATACTCGCATCTACAAGTCTCTCTACCCGCCAGTACCCTCGTTGCCCACGCCGAACCATTATGACTTCCTTCTGCATCGACCAGATCAGGACGCATGGCCCGACTACACCGTATACATCAACGGTCTGACCGGCGACCGCATGCGCTTCAGCGCGTTCAAGGCTCGAGTGGACGCCGCAGCGGTGGCGATCATAGCTCGAGCTAACCGTGGCGGGCTTTCGATCCTGCCTGGTGCGGACGAGCGCATCGGCGTCCTCTGCGAGAACTGCATCGTGCGTGTTACCTCGGTACATCTCCTACCTTCTACTGCAGATGCTGATCAAAGACGTACACCAAGGACTTCGCTGTGCTCGTGATCGCACTGCTCAAGCTCGCACTACCAGCCATCCTGCTGCCGTCCTCTTCCCCAGCCGCCGAAGTATGCACGCTCGCGCGGACGTCAGGCGTGACGCGTATCTTCACAAGCCCGCGCCTACTGAGCACTGCGCGGGCAACTGGTCTCCCCGACAGACAGATCTACGTCATGAATGGCCGTGTACGACGGATGTCAAGTTTGGACGAAGCGATCGAACGCGTCAAGGTCCATGGGTTCAACATGCCTTCGCAGAAGGTAACCGATGAGACGTTGGCGTATATGGTCTTCTCCAGCGGGACGAGCGGGCTTCCAAAGGGTGGATACATTCCTTCAACTGGTGCTACGCATCGCTATGGTAGATCTGACGAACTGACTCTCTAGGTGTCATGACGTCGCACAAGAATCTGTTTGCGTCGGCGATGGCGGCTGTGACTTTGATGAGTGAAGTGAAGAAAGTCTACAGTGTAAGACCAACTGTCGATTGAAGCTACACGAAGCGAACTTATGGAACATCGCAGCCCAAGCCTCCAGACAACGAAGAAGGTGTGCCTATCAGCATCGTCGCCACGCCGTTATACCACGCCATGGGACTACACAACGGCATCCTCCGTCACTTCCTCACTCCGCAGACTGCAGTCGTGATACCGAAATGGGATGTGGACCTGTACGTGCAGCTCGCGGCGAAGTACAGGATCAACTCGATGTCGATTGTACCTGCGCAAGCGCATCAGCTCGCGAATCATAAGGCATTCGGGGAGATGGATCTGAGCTCGCTTAGGACGGTGGGCTATGGAGCAGCGCATACTCCTGATGAACTACGGATGCGGCTTACGAGGAGGATGAAGCTTGATTGGATCGTGGAGGGTGGGTTAATATCCTTTGATTCATCTGCTCCCTATTGACGCGGTTATCAGGATACGGACTCTCTGAATGTGTGAGCAGCATTGCAGAACTCTGTTCGGCCGCTTCATTGCGTTTGACTCTTGCGATACACAGACACTGGCAGCAGTCGGAGTGCCCTTCAACGGTATCCTAAGTGGACGTGTTCCAACCTGGGTACCTGGAATGACCGGGATTCTGCTCCCCGTACGTTTCGCAATTAGGTCAAATAGTCAACTCAAACTGAACATGTACACTCAAGGGCATGGAGGCTCGTATCGTACGCGAAGACGGCTCAGATGCAGAGGTAGATGAGTCGGGCGAGATATACTTGCGAGGTGGCAACGTCGTGTTAGGGTATTGGAACAACGAAACTGCAACGCGCGACGCGTTCTTACCAGGCGGTTGGCTTCGTACGGGCGACAGATTCCGCACGGATGCCGAAGGGCGATTCTTGTACGCAGAAGGCCACCTCTTTTTATTTCCGAACCGTGCGCTCATGAGCCGGCTAGCTACGTCGATCGCATGAAGGACACGCTCAAAGTATCAGGCGTTCAAGTTTCCCCAAGCGAAATTGAGATCGTCCTCCTCGAGCATCCAGCGCGGCTCATCTCCGATGTCTCCGTAGCAGGCGTTCCGGGCGCGCGGATGTCGGACGAGAAGGTTCCCCGCGCGTGGATCGTGCTGTCGGAGGCAGGCAAGAAGCGCGGCGCGGATAAGGTCGTACATGAACTTGACGCGTGGGTTAAGAAGCGGTTGAGCAAGCCGAAGTGGGTGCGTGGGGGGTTCTCTGTTGTCAATGAGGCGAGTATCTCTTTCTCAGTGGTGTTGAGTGAGCTAAGCGTCTTTTCAGATACCGAAGTCTCCGACCGGTAAGGTTTTGCGGCGCGTGTTGCAAGATAGGGACCGCGGCCAGAAGAAGGGCGAGAAACCACACGCCAAATTGTGATTTATACTATAGGAACATGACGCTGCTGTTGGGATGCGGACATGTACTCGTACACAGACAAGTAGCGCTGACAAGAATCATGATAACGAGACTGGTCAAGATGCGTTGGGTTCCGTTATTGCAGCTTCCTTTGCAAGCACCTGCGTCTCAAGCTCATCGGCAGGCAAATCAGGAAGGTGGATGGGTCCGGGTGCAGCGTAGCCGTATGCTGCCGGAGATTCGTCGTACGCCCTGTGCTCGAACCTGGCGGCTGGCTGCCTACGGTTGTAGTAGTAATCCATTCCCTCAACGCCGTCATTGACAGCATGCCTGTATGCGTCCAACATGATCAGATATTCAAGTACACACAAATGATGATATATGTTTTGAGTAACTCACACGTCCCGGAGATGTATTTTGATTTCAGGCATGGTCTTCCAGGCTTGTGCGTGACGGATGTACTTGTAAAAACCATCCGTCTTGAACTCCAGATGCTCGGTGCAATGACAGCAGCCCCAGATTCTGCGCAGCCGCTGGATGGAAAAAGCTCGAACATAACGCACTTCGAGCTCTGACGCTAGTCTGTATTGTAGCTGCGTGTCCGAGTCGTGCTCGGCCAATACGCGACTCGTGTCACCATGCGCAACCTAGCGATAATAGCGCACGGACGTTAGGGATGTGAAGTAGAATGTAAGGCTTGTCTGCGAACCGCGTCCCTCCAGTTCGTGAATGCCAAACCGGCAACGTTTGTACCCAGAGCGGGATGATCGACCGTACAAACGAATATCGGAGCGAGCAAGTCGACTTCCAGAGGTGTTGTGGTCGCAGGGTCAAGATCCAAAAGTTCCAACATCTGAAGCACGAGCGAACGCAATCCTTCTTCGGGTTTAAGGGGATGTTCGTGACTGTGACTGGGTCGATGTGTGATCGTGTCAAGGCCAAAATGAACAGGAGGCGTCCGATTCTCATTGTCCGAGCTGCGGCAACGGAAGACGAATGCGACGCGGTCCAGAGGTTCCAGAGGTGACAAGTCGAGGGTGGATTCGGAGTTTGCGAACCGATAGGACAAAGTAGTAGGCGTGGTAGAACGAGGATTTGTAGTCCAGTCGGTTGGCAAGGCGGCCTTGAGCTCATCGGCGGCGTCCATGATTGACCGCTGTAGTCTGGGAACGGCAGAAACCAGCGCTTGCCGAATGGAACTACAAAACTCTAATGAGGACTCCGCGTCCTCCTGTTCCAAAATCGCTTGGATCTCCCCGCCGAAACCCGGGCTCTTCCAGACGCAGGGCAAATCGGGGGCAAATACAACCAAAGACCACGGAAGAACGCGCTGAAAGGTGTTGTTATACTCCACCTCGACCGCATCCTGGCGTCTCTTTAGACGCCGAGCGCGTTCGGCCGCCAAACGATGGTCTCTGACCTCTTCTACAACCCTGCACACGATGGGGCCGACCCGCGTCCATACTATACCCGTTTAGAATAACGGTAATGTGGGCTAGATAACACGTACTGCGATCGGTGATAGGTTTCGGTACATTGACTTCGGGATGCAACCTGAAATCATAGCTCTCCAAGTCGGCTGCAGCGTAACCCAACCCAAGCAGTCTGGTCTTGAGCCTGTGTATACGGTAAGAGAGTTTTCAAGATAGAAGTTCGCATGTTACGTACTGCTCAAACCTCGTCTTTCTCAGATCACTGAGCTGGTCTGCGCGGCTCTCAGTTCGCGCATCTTCGGCTTTGTAGCAACGGTCCGCGTGCTACGTTCTCGTCAGCATGTTTTCGAGCGCAGATGCAAACAATAATAAACCTTATATCTGGCGAACATCTTAGCCTTTCTCCCCTCTTCCAGCTGCGAGCATTGAGTCGTAAAATGGCCATCAGCGGAGCGCAATGCGTTCAGCTCGTCGATGAACGCCACCATGTCTTCTTTGAACATAAGATTGTAACTCCTGTCTGTGAATGTCCTATCAAGATCACTTGCTATCCTGGGCTGAGCGTATATAAGCAAGGGAAGAGGTGCATGCCTCACTAGGATCAGACGGCACGATATCGGTCCACTTCGTCATTGGGTGCATTCCTCTAGGACGCTCGAGGGCATCCTCTCGAACCAAACTATATGAAACATTCTTGAGTTAAAGAATATGCGCATGTGACGGATCTAGCACCTACTTCTCTTTCCGACAGGATTTGCATAGACGTATGCGAATCGCCCAGAGAATTTCCTTCGGCGTTTTCGAACCGCACAGCTGATAGGCAGACATGTGAACACAGGGTTGTGTAGAGTAACCACAGTACACGCACCCCACACACCCCACCGCCAAATACGAGATTTGTCCAGGCCGGCTCGTCCATGTCTTCCGGGCGTGGAGGATATCCGGCCTCGCTTGCTGCGGTATCGAGGACGGCGCGCCAGAGGAAGGCCGATTGACGCGACATTAGGATATTGCGGAAGCCTTTTGTCATACGCGCAAGATTGAGGAGATCAAGAGGTCCAAGATGATCAAATATCTGCTGTAAGTGAGAGCCGAGTCTAGGCCTTGAAAGGTGAGCGCGCACCTCGTACAAAAGGTCGAGAGGTAGCGTAGGAAGCACACTCAGGCGCCCCTGCTTCCCGCGACGCTTCGCAGGCGTCTTATTCGTTGTTGAATCACTTGTTTTCTTGGTCTTCGCACGCTTGGCAGGCTTTTTGCTGGCTAAATGCGTATCAGACGCGGGTGCCCTGTAGGTGCATTTGCCACTGACAGATACAGACCTGTCTTATCCGACTTCAGAGATGACACAGCAGTGTTCCCAGCAGACGTCATGGTACACAAGATGAGGCGGCCCGTAAAGAACAATCTGAGATAGCGGAGGGTACGATGGTGGTGGGAGGCAAGTGCAAGTGCCGTGTGTCAAGTGTGCACTTGACGGCGCGTCGTCAAGACGCGTGACGTCACGCGTCTCAATCAACGAACAGTCAATTCAAGTGGCGAGTGCCAGAGAGCGTTACGTACACGACCACGCCTGTAGAGATGATCATTGAGACCGTTGGGCGAAGACTCAATCTGCTGGCCCGATCCACCGCTCACTACACATCAAGGCTTTCTGGTCAGCTCAATCTTGGCGCGCTCTGTGATCAACACTTCATTCGAGCGTCAACTACACCAGCCTTACAGCCTACAGAGTGGTAGAGAGCGGTATAAAAACATGGTGTTCTATCAAGAGCAGATAGGCTATACGATGTCGATGGCGGCTGCCAAGGCCTCCTTCGCAACTACTTGTGTCTCAAGTTGCTCTACAGATACGGCGGGAAGGCGAATGGGACCCGCGAAGGACCGCTGGAAGGCGGTTGTAGACGACGTCTCCTCGTACATCTTATGCTCGAACCTCACCACTGGAGTCCTGCGGTCATAGTAGTAATCACGACCCTCGACGCCGTCGTCAATGTTATGCCTACAAACACACGTCGTAAGCATCCGTGTCCGGGCATGTGTGGCGCTGCATAATACGCACGAGACTAGAAGGTGGTCTTTGATTTCTAGCATGTTCATCCACGCCTGAGCATGACGAAGAAAGCTGAAGTGGGCGTGACCCCGGAACTTGAGATGGTCAGAGCAATGGCAGCAGCCTAGCATATTGCGGCTGGATCCTAGCGCAGCCGTGGGTTGCTTAGAGCGTATAGTAGCAGAAGCTCGAACGTAGCGCGCCTCGATTGCGGAAGCGAGCCTGAACACCGGTTGTCCAGTCTTGTGGTCGGGCGATACGCGGCGCGTATCTCCATGAGCGACCTAATCGAAGAACGTTTCCACCGATGTCAGATGGCACGAGCAATGTATACAAGCAAGGCACGCACCGCATCCCTCCAGTTCGTGAATGCAACACCAGTAGCATAACTACCCGGTGTTGGAGCGTGCCCGTGCGTACAGACCAAGACTGGGGCGAGCTGATCGATATCCAGAGGCGTCGCGGTTGCGGGATCAAGCGCCAAGAGACCCAGAATCTGGACCATCAGCGAGCGCAAGTCATCCTCTGGCTCAACCGGAGTGGACTGAACGTGGCGGCTGCAGCCATGCGCGATTGCATCAAGGCCAAAGTGGATAGGGCGCGTTCTACCGGTCGTAGGATTCTGGCATCGGAAGACGAAGGCGGCGCGATCAAGAGGAGCTAGCGATGTTAAGTCGAGGGTGTACTCGGACTTCGCAAATGTATGAGATAGAGCTGTGGGTGGTGGACTGAGAATGGTAGTAGCCCAAGCCTGCGGTACGGCGGTCCTTAGGTTCTCGACCTCGTACAAGATGGCCTGCTGCACCTTCGGTATTGAGGATATGAGCGTCTGACGGATAGAGGCACGATATTCCGGAGAGGGGTTCGCGTCGTCGTGCTCCATAAGCGCCTTCACATCCTCAAAGCCAGGTTTCTCCCATACGCGGCGCAAATATGGAACGAACGCGACCATAGCCCAGGGAAGCGCGCGTACGACGGCATCATTGTACTCGTCTTCAATCGCATCCTGGCGCTTCTCCATACGCTGGGCGCGATGAGACGCAAGACGGCGGTCACGGATTCCTTCGACAACTTGGCGCACGATGGGTCCCAATCGTGTCCACGCTAGGCTCAAGTCAGAACAAAAAAACAGTACGTCAACGAATAAATATTACACACTTCTGTTCGTGACGGGCTTTGGCGCCCTCACTTCAGGATGGCGCTTGAACTCGCGGCTATTGATATCAGCGGCATCGTATCCGAGCTCGAGGAGTCTGGTCTTGATTCTACGGAAGGGATGAGCGACTTTCGAAGCGAAATCAACGCTCGCCCTTACTCTTCGAACCGAACCTTCTTCAAGTCGCCGAGCTCATCTGCACGATTCGCAGAGCGGGCATCCTCGGACTTGTAGCAAGCATTCGCGTGCTACTGCACTGTCAAAAGGCAGGTTCGTGCATAACGTAACGCGTACTGGCTGACCTTGTATCGAATCAACATCTTCTTCTTCCTTTCTTCGTCCAATTGAGAACGCAATGTAAAGAAGTCAGGCCCGGCATCGATCCGCAACGCGTTCATCTCGTCCACGTACGCGACCGCATCAGGACGGAATATCAAGTAGCAGGTCCGGCCTACATCAATGTGCCGTTCGAGCTGACGCCCTACCACAGATATGAGCACATGCAATGCTGAGATCAGACACGCAGGTCTCACCGGGGTCGGCTGGCAAGATATCGCTCCATTTGATCTTTGAATCCATCCAGTCGGGACGCTCATGAACGTACGATCTGACCAAACTAGGAACGATACTCATTAGTCACGCCAGCAAGAGGGAAAGATATCGCTTACTGATCGCTCTGGCAAGCCTTGCAGAGGCGTTTGCGGATCGCCCACAGTATCTCCTTCGAAGTCTGAGAGCCGCACATCTAACCCCGGCAATGTAAATCCAGGTGCCAGCATGATAAACATTTTGAACTCACCGCACATTTTCCTCCTCCAAACAGAAGATTGGTCCAGGCAGGCTCAGACATGTCCTCCGGACGCGGAGGGTACCTAGCCTCGTCCGATCCCGCGTCGAGGACAGAGCGCCAGAGGAACGCCGACTGGCGTGATATGAGAATCCCGCGGAAGCTCTTGGTTGTGCGAGCAAGATGAAGAAGATCGGCAGGGCCGATGTGCGCAAAGATCTGCTCTGCATGAGCACTGGGTCCAGATCGCGCGTCCTAGGCGCGCGCATACCTCGTACAAGACGTCCATAGGAAGCGTGGGGAGCACGCTCAGGCGTCCCTGCTTCCTGAGACGCTTCGAAGGTGCCTTTGTGAGCGCCGCGTCATCGGTCTTCTTGGTCTTTGCGCGCTTAGCAGGTTTTTTGCTGGCTAGACGCGTCTCGAATGTCAGTATTATTCCGATGCATATACGAGCAACTACGGACCTTTCTTCTCAGGCTCAAGAGACGGTGTAGCAGAGCTACCAGCGGGGGACATCGCACAACAGATAAGGGGACTGGCCAGAAAGGATGATGGGTGACTGAAGGGGATAGTGGTGGCAAGAGACAAGGATGGTCGCCCTAAGCTAGGCGAATCGCAGGCAGTGCGCCGCGCGCGCTCGCTGGTCGCGAAGACGCGTGACGTCACATTGGTTCGGCCTTCGGGCCGCACCTTACTAGGAATCCCAGGCATCGACTCACTTCTGACGATACCACCACGTCTCCGTGCTGGGTATTAGCGAACCCGTACTCTGCTCACGTACCCCTCATTGATACACCTTGCTACGGAGTCTGACAAGCGGCATAACCTGACTGTACACGAGCCGAATACTTCTATGACCTTTGATCTATACATTGCTTCTGCGCGATTGCCAGATGATATCGTATGCGAGCTCTTTCATATTGCCGCAGAGATCGACCCTCCTCGCGGTCCCAGATCTCACAATTGGCAACCCGATGATCCTCGAGGCTTCCTGGGATGGATTACATTGACACACGTATGTCGTGCATGGCGCGAAGTTGGCTTGAGCATGTCTAGATTATGGGCGCGTATCGTTTCCTTATTCCCTCCCGATATCGAAGCCATCTTGTCGAGAGCGAAGGACACGCCGCTCGCTTTGGATTTCACCTGGGGAAACGTCAATGGCAGGAAGTTTTGGCAACTTGAAGATACCGCCAGGATCATATCGAGGGCCCGCACATACGAAGACGATGGACCCTACTATCCTGATGGGAAAACCTCCCAAACGCAAGACAGCAGTTTTCACGCGCGAGCCTGGGATGGCGTCATGGACGGTCGTACCCTGCCACTCCTGGAGACTCTTGCCTTCTGCGGTATAGCATCTCCTGAGAGAGTGCACGATACTTTCTTTGCGCACCTCTCGCATCCGCTAGAAGCTCCGGCGCTGCGCAGGTTAACGCTAGATTTCGCGTGGCCAATTCGCGCGCCCTTCTTGAGGGCTTTTTACGCGCATGGGGTCACATGGCGCTGGCAGCTCGTTATAGACTATCTGAAGCTATTTCCTTTGCTGGAAGAGCTCAAACTCAATCTGAACCGTGTCGACACGCAATCCGAGCAGATCATGGCTCAACAAAGCGTATACAAACCCTCTCTTACCCGCCTTCCTCATCTGAAATCCCTCACATTTGTGCATGCGGGGCATGACTCCCTCAAGGTCCTTCAGCATCTCGAGTACCCGACAAGTGTCCCAGTGAAAGCCGAGACTGTGAGGAACCCTCAAGTCTTGATGCCGTTGGCTCGTTCACAGTCTGCCGACGTGCCGCGCGACGTGATGACCGTAGCAATATCGACTCATGGGCTTCATGAGGGCAGAGTGGGTATCACTATGCATGCTTTCGGGACAGAAGCTCTTCCAGGTGTCGCTGGGATGGCTCTCATGTTCGCCGACAACCAAGTCCACTTCGGGCGGCATGACATTTCAACCATGTTCAACATCGTATTCGAGTACAGCGCCGCGTCGACTCTACGTGAACTTGTGTTCACCAAAGCTTGTGATTGCGAATGGCATTGCAGCGAGATCGTCACCTCCGATAACAGACACGTTTTCGCTGAATGTCTCGATCGATTTTCCAATGTTATCACGTTTCGCATCCACAGCCAGACCGAAAGGTCCTTCGCACATATATTCTCGTTGCTCGCCGAGAGACCCAATTTGATTCTACCTGCTCTACGCATTCTTGATGTGAAGTTGGACCAAACCGTGCATGAGCAATGGTGGGACGCTCTACACGATATGCTGAAGGCACGAGCAGTCGGCGGAAACCCAATCACGCGGCTCATTGTACGAGGTGCTGGCGCATGCCATTTGTTTGCGCATCATTGCTCTGAGCGCGAGGGCACAATGGGACGGTGTGCGGCGCATCGTAGGGTATCGCTTGATCGCGAAAGAGCACTTGTACGGGAGGTTGTTGACGAACGGGATGATCTTGCCAGTACATGCCAGTGCAGAGAAGAGTGTGGTGACGCAGCGGGGGAGTAGGCGCCTCTAGGTAATAAGGTCTTTGTGCGGTCTCGTCATGTCTGATGTGATGTACTCTAATGCTTTTATATCCAATGAAATGATATATCATCGGGTCTGTGTCTTCTCAAGTTTCTGCGCATACATGATAATGGACTCCAATACGGTGAGTAGCGACGGATGGGAGAAGTACTCTTCATAGCCCCTATCCTGCAGCGGAGTCTGCCAGTCCAGATTCAACGGCAAATCCGGATTTCTGTCCGATTTCTCGCGACGCGCCTCGTCATCGATGAACATCTCGCCCAAGTACCCAAGGAGGTAGTACATACAAGACCCATCGTGGGTTTTGAAGTAATCGACAATCTCCGCAGGCATACAGGCATCCCGGTGGCGCCATTTAAACGCTATCACGGCAGACCTCGCTTGCAAGATATTGTCTACGAACATCTGACCGAACGCTTCGTCGAGCTTCTCCTTGAGGTATGCTTCGGGGCTGATATACTGCCTCTCGTAGAAGTGGCCTTCATCCTCCGAATCGCTGACAATGGGGCGTTGCCTTTGAGCTTCGCCTCGAACTCTAGATTCGGTCGTTGAGAGGCGCGCAACAATACGCTTGAAGATGGCCCACGCCAGGACCAGAACCAAGGATTCGACGCCGTGATGCGCGGTCATTGTGAGCCTGGCACCTCCCGCGATGGAGTCGAGGACGTCTCGAGACTGAAATTGCAGTGTGCTCTGTACACAGTACATCGTAAGCGAAGAGCTACAAGAGACGCGAGCGATAGGTCGTGCTTACGACAATGTTCATGTTGCGCTCGCAAGAGGGCAATACGCAATCGAAGTCGTAAATGAAAGCAATCGGGTTGACACTGCGCTCGAGTGTCGGGTACAACGAGATGTTTCCAGGACAGATATCGCGATGCACGAAGCCCTGCTCGCAAAGATCTCGATGTGCTATAAGCATGAAGTCCGTCATTAGCCTTTCCTTTCACGTCGGATATGAGAACAGTAGTACTCGCCCTCGATCACAGCCTTCATCCCGATGATGAACTGTGTAGCATCATCCGTCTGCCACAGAGCACGAGGCGAAGTTGTAGGGCAGAGGAGAGCGCGTGTCCTGTACCGAAGGCGAGAGTACGGTCCCGGAAAAGGTGTGGACATGGCTGATTGAGAAGGGCAGAGCGGCGATGGGATCAACGCAGTGACTGACGAGAACGACAGGCGTCAGGCGTGCAGGATGACTCGGAGGCGGCTGGCAGGCGTTGGTCAATTACGGTCCGAGTCCCGAAGTGCGTGTGCGTCTTTAAGCACAATATAGTCGTGAGCCTGGCAGCGCAGGGGCTCCGCCGCGCAGGGACATACGGTGTGCAATACAATGACAATTTGCGATGTTGTACGCCAGCGTGTGCGATATAGGCCGTGCGACGCCACCACCGGCAGAGGATGCGAGTTATGCGATGGATGCACTTCGCTTGCCGTATCACAATGATGTCCGTTGAGCGCAGGAGCTGGTGGCTTGATAGCTTTGAATAAATAGGTCATGGTACAATGGGGTAATGTAGCTTCTGTATGGAGCATGATGGACATTGATCAATGGGACGGTGTTTGCCGGGGGTGCCACTGCAGACAAGTGTTGTTGGTGGTGGCGCATAAGGTTGGAATCATGAGTACGTATACGATGTATCGGGCGTCGAGCATCGTGATCAGAACACTGCTGTCGGGACAGGACGTGGTTTCATGCTCAATGAATACGATATAGGATAGAACTCAAGCTAAATTGCTCGGCGTCATTGGAATAGATGGACATATATGGGCGCGAACTTCTCGCTTGGGTCGATCCATGCCAAGGTACGACAGACTTCCATGCATGACACCTGCGCACAGCCCGTTGTTAGCGATCTACAGTGTCGTCAGAGATGCATCCTGGGCGCACCTGTCCGGGAACAGAGAAGCGCATTCGCGCTACCGAGAGGCTCAGAAGCATTCAGGGTTTCGGTAGAGGGGATGAGGCCAACGAGGGCGACGCCACAAAGTAAGCTTCTGCCGCGCAAGCCGCACTTCTCTCATCATCGCCGTAGCTGCCGAGGTTCACGCAAGCTCTGAGCTAGCCGAATCGAGCTATGACTGCGAGCTTGCTGTGAGCTACGCATGCTGAAATGGTCTTTGATGTGGAAAGAGGGTTGCCCTCATTGAGCGCAGTGAGAGCGAGACGACGTATTGGTCTAAGATAGCGGCGTCGTTTGAGATGGGAGTCAGGGAGTGAGTTGGTTCAGGATGTGGACGATTGGATGTTCCGAGGCTAAAAGTGAATTGACGCGGGGCGGGAACGGATGTCTGGGGCGCGGGAACACTCTCTCATAAGTATCCTTCATGGGTAACGCAGCGTCGGGGCAGATCGAGCACACAGGACCGGGCCATCCTCCTCAGCGCGTGCCGTCGTCCTCGCCGCCGCCGAGCAGGGTGCCCGTCCACCGCTCCCTCAGGACAAAAAAGAAATCCCTCGAACTCCCCGACCTCGCCAGCCTGACGCTCACCGCTCAGGACCCTCGCGCAAAGGCGAGCTCGCCCATCCCCATCCCCGCCGGCGCTCAGCCAATAGGCGCCGGCGGACATACCCGCACCGTCGCTCTCCCCAGCACCAGCGAGCTCTACCGCGCGCCTCGTGCCAGCCGCCACGCGCCTACCCCGCCCCCGCCTGCCCCGCCCGCCGCCACACAACCTCAGCCTGCACAGCCTCAGGATCCCAACGGGAGACATGTGGATGACGACGAGCCCTTCGAGGAGGAGACTGTAAGGAGTACGCTGCCCATCGGTCTGTTGCCGGATCATCGGCCGGCGCGGCAGGTCACGGTCCCGACGACGATCGAATGGCACGGCGGCGGGCGCGTTGTGTTGCTTGCGCGGGCGGGCGACCAGAACTGGAAGGGCCGTCGCCCGATGGACAGGGTGTGCGTGAACTCTTTCCCCTATCCTTATTATTCACTGATACTAATGTATTATTACACAGCGACGATGTCAACTTCCGGACGACTGTCAACCTCTTCCCCGGCACGCATCACATCAAGTTCGTAGTAGACGATGTATGGCGCGTAGCCGATTCCCTCCCCGCCGCAGTCGACGACGACGGCTCACTGGCCAATTACATCGACGTCGCGCCTCCAGCACCCGCATCTACTCCTTCCCAGCCTACATCTCCCCTACCAACTACAGCCAACCATGGACCTTTGCCAACCATCCAGGCTCCTCCTCCAGGACCACAGCCACAACAATTCCATGGTGGAGGCGGTAGTTTCTGGAGTAGCGGCGGTAGCGAGACGGGATTTGCAGCGTCGAGCGGGACATGGACGGATTTGATTCCTCCTGCGCTCGTTGCGGCCGCACATGAAGAAGAGGTATTCCTTGCGGATCATTCATCAGCTGGAACAGGCGCAACGGCGCCGCGCATTCCGCCTGCACCTCAACTCCCACGCCATCTCGACAAGCTCATTCTCAATGCGCGGCCGCCGCAGCCCAGAGGTGAAAGGGAAGGACGCAGCTCGAAGAAGGATAAGGAGCGGGATAGGGAGAAGGAGAAGGAGCGGGATAAGGGCGATAGAGCCGAGCGAGGAAGTCGGACGCGCGGTGCGGCGCCTGTACCCGTACCCGAGCTCGACGCACCAGACGGTGACGAGTCGCGTGCACCGGGTATGAAGACTCGTCTTCGTGACGGTGGAGCAGGCCCTACACCAGCGCTTGCAGACGACGCGAGCGTCTTACCCGTCCCTAGCCACGTCGTGCTTCATCATCTCAGCACCAGCGCCATCCGGAACGGAGTGTTGGCTGTGGGCAATACGACTCGGTATCGGAAGAAGGTGCGTATCTTGTTTGCACTGTAAGCGTTGAATAACACCTCTGACTGAATAGGGCCAGTTCATTACGACGGTGTACTACAAGCCGACTTGAGGTAGAGGAGGGGAAGGAGCGGTGTATATTTATCTACCTAGATTGGACTCGACTGGGCGTATAGAAGGGTTGAGGCACGGAGCTGCATCGCTCAAGGCGAAAAGAAGTGAAAGAGAATATGATGTCTGTCTGTAAGTCAGGCCCGGCAATGTACACTAGCCCGCATCGATGCCTTCAACCTTGTCGTCTCATCTCATCTCGCTCTGTACTTCTGCGTTCTAGGACAAGGTCCACGTTGCTTGATTTCTGTTGCTATGTTATACATGTTGTTCGATCGTCGTTTGGTGTGATGGTATTGTTGTGGTGGGTTCGGTTTGCATTCAGTCTGCGTTCGGTTCAAAAGCCTTGTTGATGTGCGTCAATGCCCTTTCGCACGGACTGTGGCCATCGTTACGGCGAAGTCCGTACGCTAGTCTGTATAGGATTCAACCTCAGATCTTACTCATGTCTAGCTCGAGGACAGGAACAGGTAAGCTTCAAGGCGAGGCGGTCGGCGATTGAAAAATGGAAGAAGTCCGTGGCGCCTCATTCTCGTGCGGCCGTGAACGAGCTAGAGAATTACTCCAACAGTGAGAGGGCACTGAGCCCGATGCGCCCGGCTTTTGACATCAGAATACCCATATAGGCCTGGGCATTATCCGGGGGCCTACCGTAGGTCGTAGACGTGATAGTCACACAACCCGGACCGACGCGGCCCGAACACGTTGTCGCACGCCTCGCTGTGGCGGCTAGTCGAACAGCGGACGCTCGTTGCTCTCATCCACCATCTCGCCTCGTGCGACTGCTACGCAAATTTTGACTATACCCAGAGGAGAATGGAAGCGTAGAAGTCTGCTTGTTCTCGCCACGTGTATCGATTGTTACTCTGTATCTTACCGGCCGGCGTTGTTCGTGCTGGACTCGGAGCCACCGCATCTCGAGTTGAGTACGTATCGTTCCAGCTCTGAAACTCCGCGGATGATTCGCGTGAGAATTAACAGTGATTGATCTATACTTTATTTGGTTCACAGGCCTGAAGTGCTCGCTCTGTTTGTTCTCGTATTGACACCGACTTTTGTCCTCTCGTCCGAATCGGTTCTCGGTATTGAAGGTGAGGCGACTTCGTGCTTGATGTTAGGCTGCTTCTCACGAATATATGCTGTGCGTTGCTGCGCTAGACTATCATGGGCCTTGATACCTGCCCTGAGCCTTGTTCTGGGGAGTTACAGACTTCCTTCGGCCGCGTGTCTGTCCCTCCAGTCGAGTATAAAGGTGGTGAGTGCTGGCTCTCAGATCCTCAGCAATCTCTCTCTCAACCGCTCCTCTCTAAATTTCTCGCTACTTGACAAACGTACTCTCTCATCATCTCGACCATATGGCCATGCAAACCCCCCCTTCCTCTGGAATTGACCGGGTACCCTCCCACCGCGTTGCAGCCGGTGCTCTCCAGTTCGGATACACCGTTTCTCGCGCTGCTAGTCGTTACAGCGCGAGCACGGAGTTTATCACTGGAACCGCACGCCTCGTACGCGAGCCCGACGAGACTGTCGACAGAGAGAGCCAGGTCTTCACTCGTCTCGGCTTGTTCAAGATCGACGATGACCTGGTCACGAAATGGGCGAAGAAGATGAGCAACAAGAAGACGGTCAAGACGGCTCGTACTGTACTCGAGAAGCTGGAGGCGCAGGCACCGAAGAAGACGTTGTCGGACTTGGCCAAAACCGAGAAGAAGTCGAAACAGGAACGGGCTATGTACGAACCATTGGTGAGTCTTCATCGCTCTTACATTTTAATATGTCCCACTGAAAGGGTCACAGGGCAAGATCTTCGAAGCCATCCATAAGCTCGCCCCGGCAGAGCCGCGAGAGCAGCGCGTTTGGTATTGGGGCGCGCCTTACCTTATCACGGAGATCATGAACAAGTTTGCCTACAGGACGCAGCCGGATATGCGTCTGATTTCTGCACCCTTGGTCAAGAAGACGGGGGTATACGAGGATTTTGCTCTGTGGTATAATCAGGATTGTTGGGGGGATATCAAGGCCTCGAAGACCCAAGGACCTGTCGTCGTGCGTCGTAACGACGAGGAAACTCTTTCCAAGGACCTTGGGGAACAGGTTGTTGACTACGCTCGTTTGCACCTGTCGCAGCGGCCCTTCTTGCTTTTTTCGGTCGGCTTGGTGGTCTTCGGGTCCTCGTTCTCGCTAGCTATCGTTGACCGTGACGGCGTCATATTTTCCCCCACTCGAGACATTTGGGGGAACCACGAGCTTTTAATTCGCGGCGTTCGTAGTCTTGGAAGGGTTGCGAGCTCGGTCACGCTGGGGGAGGACCCTACGGTCGGACGTCTCCCGCCGGGCAAGTCCCTTAAGATTGCCTCGTCGTCCTCTTCCAAGGCGAGGTACACAATTCCCCACGGATACCCCACCTTCCTTATTTCTCCCATCCGTGGCGATCCCGAGAAACGTTTTTGGTTGACGATCGGAAAGCCTTTATGGTCCTCGCCGTCCTTGACGGGTCGAGGAACTTGGATCTGGCGCGTGCGCGCGGTCGCGGTTGCCGCGACGACCCTCGAGCAGTACCCGACCGCTTCCAAGCTCGCCGCCGCGGCGACCGAAAGCGGAGTCCTTGCCTCCTTCCAGCTTTCCGAAAGGCTTTATATCCTGAAGAATGCTTGGCGCAGCAGCAAGCGCGCTTCCGAAGCGTCCATCTATAACAAGATACACGAAGGCGGTACCATCCCTGGACTTGCCACCATAGTCTGCGGAAACGACGTATACGACGAAGGCGATACCGAACCTATCAGTTGTCGGCGCTTGCGTGGTATTCCCACCGTGAACACGCCTGGACAGACGCAGAAGTCTACAACGCACGTCTGCCATCGCTTGGTGCTGAATGATATTGGACAACCTCTCTGGGAATTCAAAGACGCCGAAGAGCTGCTGGACGCGATGCTATCCGTTGTCGAAGGTAAGTTTCCCCTTATGTGTAGTTATAGAAACGCGTGAATAATTTTCCCCGTACAGCGCACAAGCTACTATACGAGCGCGGGTTCATCCATCGCGACATCAGCCCCGGGAACATCATGCTCAGGGACCCTTCCGACCCGCTCAGTAGCTCCGCACCTGGCGGCTCCCGTCAGGCTTTTCTTATGGACGTTGAATATGCGAAGTTTTCTGCCACACCTAATGATGCTGGCGGTATAGGAGACGACGAGGGCAAAGAAGGCGACGGGAGTGAACCCCCACCCTTTCCTAGGAAGATACCTCGCGGTCCAACGATGACGGTATGTAATCCTCGTCAAACTCTGACGGGTGAGGTTCGTGCACTCATCGTTTATTGTACAGGGCACCATGCAATTCCAGGCGCGTCAGGTTCTCGAAGGCGTCAAGCTTGGTCCACAGCACACGATCACACAGACTATCCACCATGACATAGAGTCTATCACGCTGGTCATAGCGTTTGCCGTTCTGAAGCACCTCGAGGTACGATTCCTAGGCAAACCAGCCACATCAGAAGCGCCGAAGATCGAGACGGACACCGTCCAGACTGTCAAGGACGTTGCCAAGGACGCTCAAACGGGAGATAAAGATGGGAAAGGGAGTGGGGACGATGTCGAGGATGTTGAAGACGACGATGACGCTGATTATACGCCCGCGAATCCTGACGCCGACGAGATTTCTGACGACGAAGACGGGCCGGAGGACCCCGTTGAGAGAACCCCGCTTGAGAAGTGGATCAAGCAGTCGTTCGTTGCAGCATTTGGACAGCAGTCCATAGATGGGATCGCATCGGCGCGAACGAGTGGACACGCGTTCTCTTGGGTCTCCAACGAAGCTCTTATGCCGGACGAGATTGCCGAGTACTTCGACACCCCCGACGGGACGACCCTGAGGGCTCTCCTGGTGAGGTTTCGGAAGAACCTGAAGAGGGAAGAGTATCTTGTGGCGGAGTCCGAGGATCAGGCAAGCAACCCGAAGCGGCGGCGGACCGAGGCCGCCAAGGCCGCGGCCATAGCGGCTGACTTTAAGAAGCGCGACGAGGCTTACCGCTCTATCTTCTCGCACGAGAATCTGCTGGAAAACATACAGGAAGCTCGCGAGAACTTGAAGCTCGAGAAAGAGGCGAGTCTTTTGTGATCGTACATCTCTATCAGACGCCATCTAATCATACATCATTAGTACTGAGGACGTCGAAGAATGGTGCTATTGTTGCCATGAGTATCCAAAGTTGGATACGATGTATGATACTAGTCTCATAGACGATTTGGAGTATTTGTGAAAATGCACTTCTTATGCGTAGTCTCCGCTGGATCACTCACGGTCACTACCTCCGAGGCAGTGAGCATAGTAATATGGCATGGCTCGCATCTGAAGAACTTGCCCACTCGGTGCGGCGTCCTCGCCCCTGGGCTCTCACTGGCCCTTGTGCACGTTCCTGGGATGTGAGATCCGAAACTCTTTGCTGGATGTCCTTGTTTTGTGCAGCACAGAGTTCTGCGATAGGCGGAGACAGTAAGTGACAAGAGTCTCGATACAGCGACTCAAAACGATCGAGATTGAGAATGATATCAATAAACGGAGAGTACAGACACACGTGAGTGCTTCCGGATTCCTGAGATCGGCATGACTGAGACAGGTACTATGAAACTGTACCAGAGCGTGAAATCGACGCGCCACTAGGCCTAGGGCGCATCTCGACCTCAGTCGAGGGGCGGTCGGCTGGGCAAATCCCAGCACACGGCATGACACGCTGGATTTACCAGCGCCGCCTGGGCGTACCCGCAGTCCTTGGTCGCAGCAGATGAGTCCTCCAACTGTAGGACTGCGCCTTGCACAGAGGGAGAAGTTCACCAGGACGAACCCTCGGACACGCGTCGTGAGACACGCATATGACATCCCCCCGCCCCAGCCACGGGATGCCTGCGAACACGCCCTCCGCTAGGCCGCACCTAGCACCAGACAACAGTGCGGCCGGGTGGGACGCCGACTGTGATGTATCGGCATCCACACGCCACTACGGGCGCATCTCGTCTGGAGACGAGGGGAACAGTCGGTGGGCCAAGCCGGCTCGAATATGCATGCGCATCTTTGCACGGTCTCCACCCACGCGGAGCAAGCGCTTTAGAAGCGCCGCCCGGACACACCACGGCCCGCACGCACAAGTTCAGAAATGCAGACATCGCGAGGATGCTACTCTGGAGACACGTTGGCGGTAGACGTTGCCGTCGACAGCCGGGCTCGGGGCGCAAAGGGACAGAGGTCACCGATAGGACCCGAGCCGGACTCCGTAATGTGCCCACTGTGGAACCTGGGGGCTTGGTATTAACTCACTCAACAAAGACCTCTTATATGCACTCAACAAAACATTCGCATGTGATACCGTGCGTAAGTAGTCTGAAACTCGCTTGGGGCTGGGCTGAAGCGAGTAGTAGACCGTCCAGTCCAAGACAGCGAGATATACCTTGAAGGTTCTTACTGGTTCATTTCGCGCACACTCATTCATTGTGACGCTTAAGAAGCGACTGAAAAATCAGTAGCAATTGGTGTAGATAGCATAGATACATCAAGCAGGCAGGGGACACATCCACATTATGATGTTACTCTGAGTCAGAGTCACAGGATGCGTAACAATGGTCCTCGCATTCACAAAGATAAACCCAGTCGTCTCGCGCGTCGACAACTTCCTCTACGAGTAACCTCTCTTGCTCCAAGCTGATCTCTCGATGAGAGAGGCAGGTAGCGACATCGTCCTCCAGATCCAAACATTCAGAGTCATCGTTCCTCGTTAATCCCTGGTGACCAGGACAGTCGGAGAAATGGCACGCGCCCGTGCCTCGGATGATCAAACGGACGAGTGGGTGGCCCGCCGCTTTTCGTGTCCTTAACATATCCCGTAATGCAGACCACCATGCCTGATCAGCGACTCCATGCACGTCGATGTCCAACGTGATTAGCGCGGGGAGCAGTAGGGGATCGGCGAGGAGAGAGATGATTATATCTGAAGATTTCGGGACCTGACGGTCGAGGCGAAGCGCGACGACGCCGATGCATTCTCGGAGAAAAATCACGATTTCGCGCTTGTCGAGGAGTTCAAGAGTTCCTCTGCATTGCACCCCGGGGTAGGCTGCGCATGTACAGTCGTGGCTGAAGGCAAGTCCAAGAATCCCGCCCACACCATTGGCGGTTGCAGTCCTTAATAGGCACATCATGAGGAAATTGAACGGGATTGCAAGCATGGAAATCGAGGTATTGTTTTCCGACGCGTGCTCTCCTGTGAGGTAGGGACGACCACTAGCCCAGATGGCGCGAAGAGAGGGTCTTGACTCCCATGTGTCGCTCGTTGCGTTCGAAATGGTCAGATGGTCGAGCGGTGTGTCATTGAATTCTGGGCGCGACACGAGCGAAGAGAAAAGCTCTCGAATGTAATGTATGCGGAGGACCTTCATGACGGCGCTCGTTGGATATTCAAGATGTTGCAGAAGTTTCAGTGCGCCGGGTCCAACATGCTCTAACGTAATACGCTTGAGACTAGGGAGCCGAACGAGCGTGGGGACGTTGATTTGGGCGCGTTTGGTCGCCACAACTTCCAATTCACCCCGGCGGTGATGATCGCTAGCGGTGTACTCATGGTCGCCGAGGATGATAGGAAGGTCTAGCTCTTCTAATAGAGGAAAGGCCTTGAAGTAGTCTGCAAGAACCTCCCAAGGCCACTGCGTTCCGTGGCGATAGATACATAACGCCCTCAGAGATGGCGCTTGAACTGGCCACGGAAGATCGATAGTTAATGCGCGCAGACGTGGGGCGCATAGAGCCGGGGCGTTCACAAAAGCAGGTATGTCCAATCTAATCCAGCCCCCGGCCACTTCACACATTGGCACAGAGTTTGGGACTGTTATATGTGTCACCAATGGGAGGGTGGAACCTGCCAGCAGGATGGACCAAGGCCCGTTAAAGTCTCGCTGCCGGTAATTACAAAGCATATCACTCTCGAACGAGCGAGCACGATGAAGGATGCGAGATATATCGGCATATGACCAGCCAAGTCTGTTATCCAAGTTGCCATGTACTACCGACACAGTGAGCGGCACATTCCCTGCCCTGGAGATGATGGCCTGAATATGTGGTGGGCCAGGGAAGGCGCAGACGATGCCGGCCCATAGAGAAGGCAACTCTAAGCCAACTTCGCGCCAGTGGCGACACACATGTGTCATTCTGATCCATCCCAAGTTGCCAGGTAGATATCCGGTGTGTCCATGCCCATACCCCTCCCCCTCTAGCTTTGGGCCACGTGGAATATCGATTGCCGAGGCCGCACGATACAGTTCGCATAGGATATCGTACGGTAGTAGATTGAGTTTATCTGGGGGAGGTCGTTCAAGAGGCCCATGGGCGATGAAAGTACTGGATGACGCCAGCTTGTTTATGCGTGGGGTCGATATCCAAGCGTGCCGATGGATGGTTCCGAGCTGGGGCAGACCTTGTCGCAAACAGCCAGTCGAGAGTCGAAACGAGCAAGACGTCGAGATAATTTCTTGCAGTACAAGCCGTGTGCGAGATGTAGGTGGTGGTGGTCGAGCGGTGGTAGAAAGCAGGTCGTGTTTCGTACATAATAGTGCCTCCGTGAAGTTCACGCGCCTTCGACGCCTAGCGCCTACTTTAGCTCTCACCTTGATGGTCTAGCACACCGAGCCCCGAAACGATCTACTTGGGTGAAATTATTGACTGCAAATCGTCTGCTGCGTTCATCAATACCACACAACGCTGATATTCGGACGCTTGTCAGTCAGTCGGTATTATACCGGTGTAACGTCGCTGCCTCGACCTGGAACGCGTTTCCTGCACCCTCGTGTGCGAGCGTCGCACCCAAGCATACCTGGGTCTTTGGACACAGCTAGCACGCACTCTATCCGGCCTGACATGTTACGTCTTGCTGTTGTGCAGTTAGCGCCCGTGCATGGCGATGTACAAGGAAACATCGCACGTGCAGGAAGGTTACTCGAGGATGCTGGGTAAGTACGAGTCCATCTATGCGCCGTCTTCTTCTTACATCGGATACAGCGTTGGCAAGGATGGACAGGGCGTTGACGCAGTATTCTTTCCCGAGATGGCATTCACAGGTTCGCCTTGAGACTACTTGCAGTAACGACTGTGCTAACGAGATGCGTCGAACAGGATACGTGTTTGATAACCCGGAGGACGTCGTGCCGCTACTAGAAGATGTATCAGGACTTGCGGTCGACGCCGAGGTACCCACACCACCGAACCCCGCGGACACCAAACCCGGCCCGACGATCGCGTACCTATCGTCGTTAGCTCGCGGTCTCAATGCGCATGTCTTTGCGGGTGCTCCTGTTGCACTACATCCCGCCGAGTCGGGTGTAAACAGCCTTACGCCGGGCGATGCGGTATACGCTCACAATATCGGAAGCCCGTGCGTATCATCTCCCCGTCGCTCTTAGTTTAAGATTCATTGATACCAATGTGCTACTAGGGATGAAGATATCTACGGCAGAGGCAGAGAGAAGAGGGAGCTAGGCGCGAATGCCGCGCTCGTTCTTCGCGCGGGGGATGGTGCTCTCGTGGCGTGCGCACGCAAGGCAAACCTCTTCCGATCCGATGCCGGATGGGCCAAAGCCGGTACGTTTTCGAGCCTATGCTCACCCCGAGAAATATCTTTGCTAACTACCAGCAGGTACATCGTTCACCACGCTCGACCTCCCAAAGCTCGGTCGCACATGCGTCGCCATATGTATGGACCTCAACCCATTCCCCGCTACAAACGATGAACTTGAAGTCTTCGAGTTGGCGGAGCACTGCATCGCGACCCGAGCACGTGTGCTAGTATTGCTTAACGCATGGCTACGCTCATCCTCTGACGGTGACGGAGAAGGAGAAGAGGAAGGCGAGGACTGGGGCACAATCCGCTACTGGGCGCACCGCTTGCGGCCGTTGTATACTGGTGAGCCTGCTGCGGAAGGCGAACCCAGTGAGGTGCTCGTGATTGTGTGCAACCGAACTGGAAGTGAAGGCGGTACGTGTTCTTTCTTTCTTGATGTACTCCTTGGCAGTTGCTGATGTACTTCAGGTTTGACCTTCGCGGGTAGTAGCGCTGTACTTCGATGCGTTCGCGGGAGCGGACGGGCGCAGCTGCTTGACGCCATGGACGGTCGCGAAGGCGCTGCGGTGTGGGACGTACGCGTACCGGCATAGATGTACGTGCGGGCGTGGCGATGGCAGAAGAACGCCACGAAACAAATGAAAGGCCCTTCTGCTGTGATGCCCGAGATGAACGGCACCGGCACCATAAAACAGGATTCCGGGATCGAGAACAAGATCGTGCACGGCAGCGCCACCGTCGACCCTTGGTCACCAGGTGAGCTCTACTCCTGTGCATTCTTCGTCCACGCCATCCTCTTTCACCGTCGCTATGATGATTACCGAAGTATCAACTATATTACTGAGGCGGGGACGTGTGCTCTGCGCCGCCGCCCGCCCAGGACGCCACGCCGCATCCGCGGAGTGTTTTATCTTCTCGCTGAGCTCGTTGCCAAAACATTTTGCCGTCAAACGATACAAACATTGCGCTGTGATGGAAACCTGACTGACGCATCCATTGCAGGGGCAAGTCGACGGCCACAATATACTTCCATTCGGGCGAGCAAGCTCGAGGCTGTTCACCTGGGACTCCGCTTGTCTCCAGCACATCCGAAGTTTGGACTCATTGGGTATCACTAGAAAGAAAACGGAAACTGTAACTATATACTATGGGTGGGCTACCTTGAGGATAATGCATTGTGCGTCAAGCTGACGCCGTGCAGTGTAGATTATCTTTGCTGTTACTCGCGTTAAATCAAGCCGGAAACCATTACATTGTACTTGCAAGACAAACGGGATGTATACGCAGCAGCTCATGGGATCTACAGTACAGCCCGGTTGGGCATAGTGAAGCGAGTGGCTCCATTCCTACATCGACGCGCTCTGATCATGTAGCTCGGGAACAACTTCTATACTGAATGCATTCCAAGGCACCTTGACAAGGCTGTGCGCTCTTGCATGCTCTTATACCCGCACTTCCCTCAGCGATATCCCGCACTATCCCTCTACCTCCCACCATGCGTCTGACACTTGAAGAACGTCGACTGGAGATCGATCTCGTCGATGCGGATTCGGGGGTTACTCTCTTCACTGCAACTTCCCATCCAGGACGATCCTCGACTGAAGTCACAGTAACGAAGCGCTCGGACAGCCCGCAGGCACAACATGCGCCGTTGGCGAAGCTCGGCTTTCGTGAAGTGTTTGCTGATACGATTGAGCTGTTCGGGGAAGACGCCAAGAAGTTGAAGGCGAAGGACTACGTGCGCTCAGCAGGAAAAGGGTACGACGATCATATCTATGGTTGTAGTGCGCATACTCATCAATAGTCTAAACGCTATGAAGGCGCTGGGAAATCACCCTATCGGGAGACGTCTACATCTGGTCGGAGGCGGAGTATAAGGACCTGAAGGTCGGCGCATTCCCTTCCTCCACCGCTCAGAACAGACGCTAATCTACACTTGTTCGTTCAGCTCCATTCTAGCACTGGCGTTGAGCTTTCACATCTACGCGCACCGCGGCATGGCGACGAGCGCCCGACGGGCTTCTTCACCTTGCAGATCTTGGATGAGGCCGTTCCTTCTTCGGATCTTGACCACATCGTTGTGAGCTGCTTGTACCTGAAGCATGTATTGAAGAAGACGGCGCATGTGGGACAGCAGATCGGTACGTCTGCTCACGTACGATAGCGCTTGGTGTGGTGCATTGATACCGTTGAGCAGGAACCGCGATGGCTAACCCACTTGGGAACGTCGGGCATTTCGGCTAGCGCATTTGGTTAGGCTGTGTAATTGTAGACGAATAGCTTGTGCGGTCATACCAGTTTGACTCTAGGCAAACGGTATTGCTGTTTGGTACTGTAAAGTGGCTTGCTTGTCGCCTCTGACAACCGCCGGGCCGCTATGTGTTCATCAAGAAGAACAGTCGTTGGTATAATAGTTCATGTACCACCACAAGCCGGTATAGATAGATAGGTATTCAATGTCTGCCGCCGTCGCCGCCGATTCAACCGTTCGTCTCCAACGCCCAAGAAATAAGATCAAAACCGAACCAACTTCTCAAAGCGCCTCGCGCCTGTCCAGCCGACTGCGTGCGCCTCCGGGCTTACCCTCCGTGATATCGTAGTAGTAGTTGGGCTCGCCATAGTCAGGTAGTTCCGCGCCGGGTTGAAGCTTGACAGGCGTGCCGATGCTCACGACTTCGAGGGATTCCAAGCTACCAGGATCTACGACGGTGCCGTCGGCGCACATGACGCGCCATTGGAGGTGCTCGCGCAGGTACGGCTGCACGTCCTCCGGGTCGAAACCGTGTACGTCCGGAGTGCGGGCGAGGACGCGATTGAGATGAACGAAGCCTTGAGCGAGCTGCGGGCCGCCACGATGACGGGCCATGCTATGCGCGAAGGCTGAGAACGAGCCGACGAACGAGGGCGCCTTGCGCCATTTCTTCGAATCTTCGGGTACGTCGCCCAGGAAGATGAGAACGCTGAACGTGCTGGGAAGCGCGTGCTTGTCGACCTGAATGCGGACCGTCCAGTCCCAGATGTTCTGGTGGTCCACGTAGGCGTTACTGTCACCATCATCAGCGTCGTCGTCGCCGCCACCGCCGAGGTTATCGAGCAGCTGAATCCGACCATCGCTGTCGAAGGGGTTCCAGTGCGCACGCTTCTTGAGGCCGAATGGCGCAAGGGCGTCTTCCTCAGAAGCCGCCTCCGCTGCGAACGACGCGCTGTCGCCGTACATCTTGTTGATAGTCGCAAGGATGGACGTGCGCACGGCTTGAGGATTGTTCATGTCGAGACCGTTGAACTCGGGGTACGAGTAGCCGAAGCGCTGCGTGCTCGAACTGTCGGTCGAAAGCCAGTAGGTACTTTCGCTGTTCCAGAACGGTGTCAGGTTCGTAGTGTTGTCGACGGTGCCTGTGGCAGGAATCGTCCAGGTGCCGTCTCCCGCAGGACCGTTGGTAACCCAGACGCCGGGATTGATGGCCGACCAGAGCGCGACCAGACGGTCAACATTGGCGTGATGGAGGAAGAAAATCGGGTCAAAGCCTGCCACAGCGGGGTCCGCCATGTGTCCTGCGCCGCCAACATCTGAATGAACGCCGTCGTGGATAGCCTCGAGAGAGTTGCTGGTACTGCCTCCATCGCCGACGTCGTGGTTGCTGAACGCCTCCCAGGTGCGCACACGAGTAAGCATGTTGTACGTTGAAGCGCGTACGTCCTCTTGGACGGATTCCATGCGGCTGGCGGGCGAGTGAGTTCGAGCACTGGGAACACGGCGGGAGAGATAGGTACCTGCGGAGATCCGCCACGCTCGTAACTGCTGAGGCACCTTGGTTCGTTGGGTGGCGTAACGTCGACTGCCAGTTGCTGTAGGGCGAAGGGAAGCTCGAATCGATAGGGTGGAAGTCGTACTGATAGAGCGGGTTGCTGACGTCCTTGCGTGTGCCATCGGGGGCGGTGATCGTGACGGTGCGCAACTGGATAACCTCGTCTGGCGGGACGCTGTTCAAGGCCCAATCCCAGTACGGAACACGCAGCGTCTGTGCAGCGGACATAAACTGCTCGGCGTTAACCTCATAGGTATTCGCGATGGCGATGGCCTGTTCCTGCATAACCTGCTCGAAGAGCACCGTGTACGGACGATGCCATGTCGGGAAGAGAACGTTTCCATGCGTGCAGTATCCGCCCCAAGAGCCGGGAGCGCCTGTGTCGCCGCCTGAGCCACCCCATTCGATGAATGGCAGGCCGTGAATACCGCCCATCTGGAAGTAGGAGGTCTGAAGAGACTGCGTGGTGTTCTGCAGAGCAGCTGAGAATAGGAATCAGTTGAATGAACAAGAGACGCAGATTATAGAACTAACAAAGCGCCTGAATGAAGAGCGAGAACTGGTCATCCTGTTTGACGAAGTCGTTGATCTCAATCCGGTTTGGCGCGCCGAGGCCCTGCACGCCGGTGACAACGAAGTGCGATTGTGATTGGCGCGTGAAGAGATGTTGTTCATAGTCAGGTGTAGTGTTGAAGCTCCCGCCGTATGCGAGGGAGGTCATAGAGGCGGCGGGTATGCTACTACTCAAGGAATCAGCGTCGCTATTTGCGTTGGTTTGCGGTAAAGACGTACGTATGGGTGCACGGAACGAGGGAAGGCATGTCGGTCAACGCCCTGCGAGACGCAGGAGATCCGTGCGTGGAGTCGCGGATATGTGGGCGGAGGCCGGGTAGGGATGTTGCTAGTGTGCTGTGCGTAGTGGTGGTGGTGTGTGGTGAGCACAAGCAGCGGCGTCGACTTGAACCAGTCGGCGTCGGAAGGATGAATGCGAACGTTCGCAGCCATATATACCCGCTCTCAACACCTCACTTAAGCAAGAAATCAGCGTCGAACGGAGCACAGGTATCCACTACTGTCGATGAAGACCGCCATCTCGAAGCTTGTTCATTTTGTGGCAATGACCTCTCCCGTTGGTGAAGGGCTTCGAGAGGACTCTCCGCATCATCACCACCGCACACGCGCAACCGGACGGCCCAGACCGGAGGTAGCGGTGTCCTGTCAAAATTGCAAACATCGTTTGCACTCCAAACGGACGTCTAGATGCTTCACTCGTGATGACCGCGTGCAGACAGCCCGTGGTCATCCTCTACATGCTTTCGTGCATCATGTCATGAGGATCTGCGTAAGGCTATTGAGCGGCGAGAAGTCTTCGCAAAGCGCGGGGATCGACGAGCGAAGCGATTTACTGGAGTAGACAGAGCCCTGTAGGCTCGGAATCACGGACTTGGCGGTTTGAGAGGTACAAATTAGCGCCGGAAGGAAGGGCAGACGTGAACGAAGGCCAAAGTCCTCGCGAGTGTCGCTCATGGGTGCAGATTTGGCGCTCGGCTCTCTCATTCCGCAGACTGACACAGTATCGCCGGATTGATGAGATTGCATTTGTTAGTCGTATGTGAGTAGCGAGAAAGTCTAGCGGGATGTTGATGCTCAGATAGCTCATGATGGTGGTGGCAGAGAGAGCGCTCGCGGTCCAGCCAAACAATGACGCGAAAGCCACTGGCCCGGTCCTGATCCAGCATGTGCGTCTCGCGTGGCGCATTCCGCCGATCGTCCGGGCTTCCTCCGTCGCCAGAATTGACGGAACGAAGCTCGGAAGTGGCGGCACAAACTTGCCCTTGACCATCACGGCACTGGGCAGACAAACTTCTTTATTTTCGTACACGTTGAACGGTCTTGTCGATACCACCATCTGAGCATCCGATCCTGTCGCCTAACAGTCCCATGTCATCTGCGAGGTCGGACAATCTGCCTGCCTCTCAAGGCGACTCGGCGCCTTCAACGCCCGGAAGCCAGCATGCTTTCTCTAGACGGCAATCGGAAGATTCGCCAAGTGGCACGCTATCTCCTGGCTTGCACATTCCTGAGCCACGCGATGGCTATTATGGGTACAGCGATGAGAAAAACGAGGTCCACGTACGTTGGTACTTGGGCGGATCCCGAAGCAAGCTGTCCAGCTTACGCCTCGTTTTTGATCACTCGATAGATGCACAATAAGGTCTGGGCGCAGAGGCGTCAGTCTGCTTCGAATGCCGACGGGGCGCGGCCTCTGGCTTTGAGCACTTCGCCTATCGCCTTTACGAGTACCTCTCCCACCAGTGGCGCAATGCACTCAAACAATCATCCGTTTCTCGAGACGACCCCTAAGGTCAACACATCTGAACTTCATGCCGCTGAGGAGCATCCGGCGGTTCACCCTACCGCTGCTACAATTGCAGTCCATGCCGCTGACCATGCCTTCACGCACGATGCAACCGCACCGTGTAAGTGTCTATCTTCGGCGCATAGTTCAACTACTAAGCTGTCACAGTGGCCATACCGGCAGAACTCATGAACGCGGACTTCTCTCACATTCTCGAGTCGTTCAGAAAATGCCTGCAGCTTCGTGACAAGTACATGCGTTATTCTTGTCAACGCTTGGGCGATAACCCCCGCGACCACGACGGACTGTTCAAGGGCTTCAATGATGACCTCGCCGATGTGTCTGGCGTACGCCCTGACGTCGACGTGAACCGCTCAGATATATTGTCTACCGAAGAACGTTATAAAACCTGGAAAATCCGCCCCAAGCCGCCTCCGCCTCACTGGCACTGGACATCCTCGAAAGAGATGGTGACACTCCCGAATGGCACAGAAGAGACGGAAGACGACGAGGAGTTTGAGGAGGATCTGGCGGAGGTGCCAGGCGCTGACGACGATGGCTTTGATTTCCAACTCGACGAACGCGGCGTCTTCCAAGTATATGCTGATGTGAAGGGTCAGTATTCGTGTCAACCGTCATATTTGAACATTGCTGACCGCTTTGGCGCAGCTGAAAACAAGAAGCCCGTATATGAAATACCCACTATCCGGGAGTACTTCATAGATCTCGACTATGTGCTCAGCGTCATATCCGACGGTCCATCGAAGAGCTTTGCCTTCCGCCGCCTGCAGTACTTGTCGAGCAAGTTCTCTATGCACCAAATGTTAAATGAGTTTCAGGAGATGGCTTCGATGAAGGTCAGTCCTTGCCCTCCTTGTATTGTGCGTTAGCTGACGTTGAAGGTTGACCACCAGACAGTGCCTCATCGGTAAGTAACCTGTGTTGTAGGGCATCTGATCACAACTGACGGCGCGCGCAGCGATTTCTACAACGTGCGCAAGGTCGACACGCACGTTCACCACTCTAGTAGCATGAACCAGAAGCATCTGCTTCGGTTCATCAAGTCCAAGATGAAGCGCTCTCCTAACGTGCGTCAATGGTGATACGCATGTTCCGTCGCACTAACAAATACCAAACAGGATGTTGTTATCTTTCGAGATGGGAAGCATCTTACGCTTGCTCAGGTCTTCGAGTCGTTGAACTTGAGTGCGTACGATCTGTCAATCGACACGCTGGACATGCACGCCCACCAAGACTCTTTCCACCGCTTCGACAAGTTCAACCTGAAATATAACCCTATCGGCGAGTCGCGTTTGCGCGAGATCTTCCTCAAGACGGACAACTACATCAAGGGAAAGTACCTTGCTGAGCTCACCCGTGGTAAGTGCGGCTTCGAACAGGTGTTTAGCACGATCTGACGCGTGATCGTAGAGGTGATGACCGATTTGGAGCAGAGCAAATATCAAGTGGGTCCGTTCACTCCCGTGCAATGATTTTGTACTGATGCGCAACAGAACTGCGAGTGGCGACTCAGTATCTACGGCCGCAAGGAGGACGAGTGGGACAAGCTTGCCAAATGGATCGTCAATAACAAACTGTACTCCCACAATGTGCGGTGGTTGATTCAGATCCCGCGTCTGTACGACGTCTACAAGGCAAACGGTTCTGTGAACACTTTCGCGGACATCGTCAACAGTGCGTATACACGGCCCTTCCCGGCTGATAGCCACCGTTGACGATTATTAACCGCTAGACATCTTCAAGCCACTATTCGAAGTGACCCGCGACCCGTCGACGCATCCTGAGCTCCACGAGTTCTTGAAGCGGGTTACTGGGTTCGACACGGTGGACGACGAGTCGAAGACGGAGCGCCGCTATCACAAGAAATTCCCTTATCCGAACCTTTGGAACTACCCGCAGTCACCGCCATACTCGTACTGGTATGTACACAATGAACATAGCGCCTATCTGGTCTTAACATTCTCATCTAGGGTGTATTATGTCTTCGCCAATATGTCCAGCCTCAATAAATGGCGACAAAAGCGCGGCTTCAGTATGTGACTCTACATCGACGGCCATTGTCCTTCGAGCTGACCATCCCTCCCTAGGCACATTTGTCTTCCGCCCGCACTCCGGAGAAGCTGGCGATACTGATCATCTGACCGCCGCATTCCTCACATCGCACTCCATATCACACGGCATTCTCCTGCGCAAGGTTCCTGCGTTACAGTACTTCTTCTACCTCAAGCAGATCGGCATCGCCATGAGTCCACTCAGCAATAACGCGCTCTTCCTCGCGTACGAGCGTAATCCTGTGCCGGAGTTCTTCAAGACGGGCCTCAACATCAGTCTGAGTACCGACGACCCACTGCAGTTCCACTTCACGAAGGAGCCATTGCTCGAGGAATACAGCGTCGCGGCTCATGTTGGTTGCCATTCATGACATGCGAGGTCTCATTGACGAACATCATTTACAGATTCTGAAGCTTCCTCAGAGCTCGTTATGCGAGCTCGCGCGCAACTCAGTCATCCAAAGCGGGTTTGAGATGCAGATCAAGAAGCACTGGCTTGGTCAACACTGGTACTTGCCCGGCGCTGACGGGAACGACATCAACAAGGTACGTTCCCCGCACTTCTAAACATTGCGTGCCCTTCGACTCATCGCAAATCATAGACCAATGTACCCAACGCGCGCTTGAAGTACAGGCACGAGACCTTATTGGAGGAACTGGCACTGGTTGGCGTGGTTGGGCCGAACAAGGCATGAGCGAGCACATGTGACTATACCAAACAACTGTAAAGGAGCATATATGTTGTATCCATAGTGTACTTCAAACAGACTGCTTGGCCACCATGCGCTCACAGACGAGGCCCGCCACGGTGAGTGTGGATGCTGCGGCGAAGCAACTACCCACGTATACAATCATCGACCCGTATCGCCCGCCATCAACATCGAAGCCGGTGTGCACATGCGATGCCGCTGAGATGGTTGTAGTTGCCAGTGCATTGGAGATCGGCGTGGAAAGTACGTTGCCTAGGCCGCGCGAGAATAGAAGAATGCTGTATAGAGAGGTCGCTTTCGTACGATCTCCCTCTGCCAGGTCGCGGTCAGCTTCGTGATGAGTTGTAGGTTTGACGAACGCACTGGAGAGTGGTTTCACAAAACCGTTCCATAGGGATGTCCATCCTCCGGCGACAAGCCCGTAGGCGATTCCGAATACAACGACACCGGCTGTAGCACCACCTGCAACTCCCCATAGCACGAATGTGACGACAGATGAGAACAGCAGTGCGTATATCGCTAACAGCCAAGGAGAGAACTTGTCGGACAGCACCCCCAAACCGATACGCCCAAATACAGCAGCACCTACAAGGCACATCTTGCTCAACGAGAGCTATCGGCACACATCAAGCTTGGAAACGCACCATTGAGTAACGCAACGGGCAACGCGGACACGAGAGTTGAGGAGTCGATTGCTGATGTGAAAGCTGTCCATGAGATGATCAACGGGCCGGCAGTATCCTACACAGTGAACGAGACCTACTTGGAAGATAGACAAGTGGTACGAAGTAGGCGAGACCTTGCAATGTGTTGATTGACAGTAAGGCCCAAAAGCGCCAGTCTTTCATCCACTCCTTGTTTTCTTCGCGTCTACTTGGACCGTGGACACGACTCTCTGGCAGCCGAGGCTTGATGAACGGAAGGGCGGGGATTAGAGTGACGATGGCAGCTACCGATAGGTACCGCAGGGTCACAGCAGACCCGTACTTGCTTATAAGAGGTGGCAGTATCAGGGGAAGAAACAATCCGCCCAATGCTGTACCCGCAAACATGGCACCATTCGCCATTCCCCGTCGTTCGACGAACCACTCGCTCAAGTAGGAAAGTGCTGGCTGCCATATCAAGGCTAAGAGATCTTAGTAACGGATGAAAGCGTGAAGCCCGGAACTTACAGGCTCCCAGAGCATATAGAACCCCCTGTAAGGTCACAAGTTCATTGATCTACGGAAAAATGTGAGATGATAGGTCAAGAATGAACAAGAACAAACGAACTGTGCGCGCATAGCTGGCGCCTAATAGACTCGCAAAGCACATAGCAGCGCCCAACCACATCGCAGGTCGGCGTTGTTGGGGATATCGGCGTAGAAAGACATCCCAGAACGGACCTTTACAGACTTGGTCAGTGATAAGAACCATAACTGTACATGCACGACTTGCTGGAACAGTATATGATCCCGCTCGACAGCGTGCCGACTAAGGGCAGTATAGATTGTGCATTGGATTGCGAATTGAATCTGGTGTCACTCAAATAGGCAGAGAGGAAAACGCCGTAAGTATTTGGAAACGCCCAAACAACGGTCTGCACGATGAAAGCAGCCGCAAGCTGTCAGATGTTGCTCGATAAGTTCTTGAGTATCTCGGCAGGACCGTTCGCGTACAAATGACCACGCGCCAAAGCCTCTGTCTACAGGCGGAAGCGCGAGCCCGTGCTCTTCGCGAGATTCCGGATGCACGGAGCTTGCCAGAGTTGACGAAGAAGGCGGCAAGGGAAGGCGCATCGCTAGCTCAATATCGTTGGCTGCATCTTGAGCACTCGGGGAACTGTGAAATGTGTTTGACGCAAAACTCTCGTGAAAAGAGTATGTTGCTTTATCTCGCATAGCCTATCTAGGATGGCTGCACTGGCGATGGTGGATGGAGGCAAGTGAGGAAACGCGTTGCTGCGGCCTCCTTGAGTCCTTCATCAGAGCTTCTCAGTTGACGTCATACAACGCGGTCACGAGAGTTCCGAGGGCGCGCCACCGAAGGTTGGCGGCTGATGCGTCGCGATTATGAGACCCAGTTCGCGTTGCCTCCCCGAGCAACGTGAGGCAAGACCGCTCACGATGCTTAAGTAGAACTAAACGGTGTCGTATCTCATCGATTGGTCCATCCTGAAGATGAGAGGGATATATGCAATATCTTCGCGGTGTTTGATAGCTACACTTAAGTAGGTAGGTACGGGGTTGGTACGGGTAGTAGTACGCGCAGACATGTACTCTTCAAGCTGAACGCTTGGCCACCGAACGTTCTCGTACAAATCCAGCTGCGGTGAGTGTCGATGCTACAGCAAAACACGTGCCCACATATACAATCATCGACTCGTACCGACCTCCATCCACCTTGAAACCAGTGTGTGAGTGCGACACTGCCTGGCTCGACGTGGCCGCCAGAGCCGTAGAGATTGGCGTAGACAGAACGTTGCCTAATCCACGCGACAGTAGAAGGATGCTGAACAGTGACGTCGCTCTCGTGGGATCTCCCTCTACTTTCGATATCAATATCAAGCAAAGGCGCTGCAATATTCAACATGATGACGCACTAGAAAGTGGTTTCACGAAACCATTCCACAGCGAGGACCACCCACCGGCAACAAGACCGTAGGTTATGCCGAAAACAAGCACACCGGCAGTAGCACTGCCCGCTACTCCCCACAGCACAAAGGTTGATATAGACGAAAGCAACAGCGCACACGTCGCCAGCAACCATGGCGAGACCCTGTCCGACAAGGCTCCCAAGATGACACGTCCAAATACCGAAGCGCCTGGAGAGTCCGTCACATCAAGAGGGTATCGACCGCTAAGAAAGCTATGCAGACGGACCATTCAGCAATGCCACGGCCAAAGCAGACACTGTCGTCGAGGAGTTAACCGCTGAAGTGAAAGCTATTCGGGTTTTCAGTTGACGAAAGCTTAACGTAGAGAGCGCGCTTGGAGAGAGACATACTTGGTAGGTAGACAATGGGGACGAAGTAAGCGAAGCCTTGAATCGTATTGATGCAAAGCAGAGCCCAAAGTCGCCAATCCGTCATCCACGTCGTATTATCCTCGCGCCTTCCGGGACCATGGACACGAGATTCTGGTAGGCGGGGCTTGATGAAAGGTATGGCAGGGATCAAGAGAGCGATCACAGCCACGGATAAGTAGCGGAGAGTCACAGAAGTCCCGTGTGCGCTGATCAAAGGCGGTAAAATGAGCGGAAGAAACAGGCCGCCTAGGGCCGTGCCTGCAAACATGATGCCATTCGCCGTGCCGCGCCGTTCCACGAACCATTCACTCATATATGATATTGTCGGCTGATAAGTCAACGCTGTAGATCGTCAGCAACAGCACAAAAAGTAGCGCATGGTGTTGAAGCTTACAGGCCCCTAGAGCGTAGAGAACACCTTGCAATGCTACAAGCTCGTTAACCTGAGGGAGCGCGTAAGAATGCAGTCGCCAGATAAATTGTCTTGCGAACCGTGCGCGCATAACTGGCTCCGAAGAGGCTGGCAAAGCAGGCAATGGCACCCAGCCACATTGCTGGACGGCGATGCCTGGGATAACGACGCAAATACGCGTTCCAGAACGGACCTTTAGCATGGTGAGCGCCAGGCACCCAGCTGAGAACAATGTGACTTGCTGGAGCAGTAGATAATCCCGCTACTTAGTGTACCAACCAATGGCAATATGGAGGATGCATGTGGCTGGGAGCCGAATTTAGGATCATCCAGATACACAGAGAGAAAGACTCCATAAGCGTTTGGGAATCCCCACACGATGGTCTCTACAACGAAGGCCCCGGCAAGCTATAATACGTCAATATGAATATAAACGTAACGTCAAATCAAAGGCCGGCTTACGAATGACCATGCTCCAAAGCCTTTGTCAACGGGCTTCAGTGCGAGACCCTGGCCCTCCCGAGACTCGGAATTCAAGGATCGAGCAATAGTCGACGAAGAAGGTGGTAGAGGGAGGCGCAATGCAAGTTCTATGTCGTCGATGGTACTGTGGGGACTCGAAGAATTACGAGGTGTACTGGTCTTGGAATCCTCGCGAGCAAAGGAAGACATGGCGTTTCAAAGATGGATCGTTGGTAAGTGCAGCCCAAGATATCGATGATGCTTGTCAAGAGCAAGAGCAAGGTGGGTTGCGGCAAGCGAAGCCCTGACTCGACTCAGCAAAACGCGGTCACGGGGGTTTCGGGGAAGATGGCGGCGCGTGGCTACGTAAGTGCGAGGGAGTCGTAACGTATACAGAGACGGGTGATATAATACAGACAACAACTATGGAAGAGAGCGATTGCATAGCGGCGAACGAAGTTGGGCTAACGCTGTAGTTTCCAAAACCCTTGACTAGAGGTAACCAATCCTTCTCGCTGAGCAGCTTCCAGGAACGCCGCAAGCTGATCAGGTGTGCGATCGTATCCCGGCGCAAGCTTGAGCATGCTTTGAATACGTTCAAGTGGAAGTTGACCCAGGTTCGTGAGCATGCCTTCAATGAACTACAGCACACGTCGTTAACACATGCATACGCAATATAGTGTGAACACACATACCTTCCAGTATACCTGCATCTGAGCCGCCTGCTGCTGTTGCACAGACATCACTGGGCTCTCGTCTTCCATAGCTGCGCGTGATGTTGATGCTGTCGTTTTCGAGGCCGTCTCAGCCGTTTCCAGGAGTCGGAAACGGCTTCCCTCTTCTTTGAGAACGCCTCGGTCCACCCATGCCAAGAGCGCTTTCAGAGCAGCTGACCGCTCTATACCAGAGCCCACGCGTGCACACAGCTCGTCCACAGTCCATATACCTAGATGAAGCGCTTAATGGGCCGCATGATAGAAAAAAGTGAGGCGCATACCTTTCTCCGAGAATAGCTCGATGAACGCAGCCTCGAGCGGCTTGACAGTAGCTGAGACAGTGCGGTCCTGGAGCTCTATATCCAACGTGATAGAGCCCATAGATGAGATCCAGCGTAGTCTTTTGTCGGGCTTGAACAAGGTGTACTGTTTGGAGTACGCTTCTTGAAGCCTAGCGGCTTTCAGTGACGGAACCAAAGAGGGGGAAACAGAAGTCAACATACTGTTTTAGCTGCCCTGGCATCTCTATCTTCGCTACAGGTAGCGGGGGCCAGAAATGGCGGGAGATGATCGTTGCACGTAGATCGGACTACGGCAATGGTGAGTGAATTGTACAAGAGATAAATATGCAGTGCTACCCACCGCCTCTTGTTGTTGAAGATGCTGATCGGTGCGCCGAGAGTCAGTCATGTCCTTGAGCATAACCTCGCAAACTTGAAGCGGGCCTTCCCCGAATCGAATCTTCAAGATCTCGATGTTACGTCGCTAAGGAAAGGGTCAACGGTAGTTGAATGAGCGCTCTCATGGGACGTACTTCTCTGTCATAGTTGCCGTCTGTGACAGCGAGAAGGCGTGTAGCAAGTAATACCTGCAGCTCCTTTACGAACAAGTCCTTCGAGTCATAAATGCTGACCAGTGTGCTGATGATATCGCTGGGCTTGTTTGCTCGGAAATCTATACAGTGCATCAGCAGAGAACGGGGTGGTCGAATGCGCATATGACGCACCGGGACCGGCATCTATGGGCTCCGGATCCCAGTTGGGGTCCGTGTAGTCGTCAGCTTGCGGTCCCTGTAACGGTTGAATGGGCTCGTTGTCGTCGACGAGCGAGTCGCCACTCTCTCCATCTCCGACAAGACTCGCGACGATACACTTGATTGTATCTGGACGGTCTCTATGCATATGGGCTGCGTAAGCCACCTTGGATGGTCAAGTAAACAGGCATGGGCTGACCTGAGATACCGGCGAATGGGGTCGGCCACTTTGTACAAGAGCACACCAGGAGGATCGATTATTCGGAGACAGCGAATGATGGAGACATATTGCGTGAGGATATCCTTTGTGTCTGCTCCGGGATGTAGAAGACGGCGCTTGTTGCTGGACATAGGGATCAGCGCGTGAGGGGTGCAGGGAAAATGTGAGCACGCACGCCGCACGCAGCGACTGCACGAGCTTAGGTCTTTGATCAACGCGTAGCAAACATTCCTGGCAATGATTGTAAGAACTCGTTTTGAGGGTGACACGTGTCAGCTTGCTCACCTTCAGATCTTGAAGGGCACCCTCAGAGTCTGGGTAGTCGACGATGATATCGAACAACTCCTTCGTCCTGCCGTGGTCAGCTACGCACCATATTGACTTCGTGAAGACTCACCTGAGATCGCAGAGCGTCTTGCATACATGAAAGTCGAAGCGCGAGCCGACTCCTTGCAGCATATTCCTCGCTTCTTCAGCTAAAAGCAATGTGTTAGTCGCGGTAGTGCCTGTTGTATGTGCGCGGGCATACCAGTTTTCGCTCCTCGAGCGTACGGCATCAACATCCATGGCACGACTTTGTCCGCCATCCAGTCACGCAATGAAGCCAACATTGGCTCATCCCAAGACCCCGCGCAAGACTCAATGACATGGTTCTCTATGTGTTCATAGCACACGCTAGCGATGAGCGCCTCATATCGTTCGGTCAACCCCAAGATCTCAAAAGCAGCCCACAGATGCGGACTTCGGAGTTCGTTCGCTTCCTCGAGCTTGGTCGAGTGGGCTAGTGTTGCAGCAATCAAGGCTTTGAAGCCACCTGCGAAGGTCGCCGGAAGGGCCGAGAAGACGTGCGTCTGGAAGTGATCCTTATAAGCCGAGGTGATAGTCTGCCCTAAACTGGACAACATCAGTCGCTGACGAGCAAATAAAATTGGATAACTAACTCGATGCCGGGAGACCAAGCATTATACCACTCGTAGATGCGCACGATCAGCAAGCCGATGATTTTAGGGTCTTGACTAGACTGCTTTCCCTTCAGATACAAGCACGTGGACAAGCATAAACAACTGACCTCGTAGTTGGCCATATAGGCTTCGATGTCCTCCGCAATGAGATGCTGCCGAGATCTCATGTTCTCTGAGGCGCTACAGACATCAGGACGCAGAATCTCGCCAGAGCTGCAGATTAAACTGACCGACAAAGTCCTCCAGAAGCATGGGCAGCGTGCGGCATTGTATGAGTACGTCAAACGCAGCTTTCACATCCTGAGAATCTGTAACTATTTGTCAACCACAGCAGCGTGTGTCGTCTTCATGTACGCACTGAGTTCCTTCGGAGGATCTCCTAGATCTCTCGGATACAGGAACTGCGTTGCGACTAGCCAGGCCTGATAACGATCAGAATTGCGACGTGTTCGAGCGAGGAATCACGCACCTCACTGAATCCCATGAGTCCCGAGATGCCGGGTTGCGAGCGATTCAGACGGTTGAAGGCATCTTGCCATTTCGTTGCTACCTGCCTTCTCAGGGCGGCAGACGCCATATTAGGAAACCGGGATGGGCGAGCGCGTACAAGACGGGTGGACTCAAACTGAATGATGGGCCGAGCGAAGGAACGCGAGGCGCGCGTCGAGCGCGCTTGCCTCCCAACGCGATCACGTGTATTTCAAATGCGGGGTATAGGGTTGTAAGACGCGGCAAAGTACGCGACGCGTTTGGTCTGTCGCTTGCACTGATTGGATGGTGGTTTGTTGAAGATGCGTGATATCCAGTGACCTGTGACAGAAGAACGCCAGGGCCGGCAGGCTGCAGCGCATGGACTATGTAGGAGCAATTGGCAAAGTACAGATCCTAGTAAAAGTACATTCTCAGGTAAAAGCCGCTTAAAACGTGTGTAAAGAGTGTTCAGAACGAGGTAGGAGACCAATACTGCTATCAAGCACATCCATCATAACTATATATGCGATGCCAGTCAGTACTGAGGGCTTGGAACAGTACTTGGATACTTGGAGGTGATCATACCTTCGTGTCCGATACCTGAAATTTGGTGGCATCATCAGCGGAGGTCGCATGCGCATCATCACTAGGTTGAGCAGTATCAAGTGACTCAACCAAGTGCGAAGAGGATTTCTCTTTGAGTAGGTCCTTCTCGTGGTGACTGTCTGCAGATGTAGTAGGTTCTGCCGCGCGCTCTTCCGTTGTGTCATCTGTAGTCAAGGACGCGCCAACAGCATCAGCGAGCTTATCAACCTCGTCCTCGAGGTCATCCTCCACAGCGGCACCCCCTGAAGTTGTCGCGGATGCAGACTCTGGCTGCACCTGAGTCTCCACAGACTCAGCTGTCGCAGCCCAAGCCTCCTTCAACTCATCGTCCCACCCCAACTCCGTTGCCAGTTGCTGAACGATCTCGTCGCACTTCCCTAACAGCACGATGTCGTTGTCGAGTTCTCCGATGTCGCCTGCGGGTTCCATGTTGATGAGCACCCGCACACAGTCGTCCGGTACTCTGTCTACGAGAGACGCGAAGGGATGGACGACGAGAGAGGTACCCATGACGATCAGGAGGTCTGCTTCGTGCAGCTTGGAGATCGATGAAAAGAATGACTCCGGTAGCTGAGACCGTATTGCGTGAGTTCATGACGGCTTTCAGGTAGAGAAAGGCGTCACGAACCGATTCTCCGAAGAACACGATGTCTGGCTTCACGAGCCCATCACATTGCTCGCATTTGGGGATAGAGCTCGCGTCGACGTGACGCTTCATGTCTTCATCGCTGAATGAAGCCTTGCAGTCGATACATTTGTGACTTGCGAAGCTTCCATGCGCTTCAACGACCTCGTTGTCCGGGACGCCCGCGCGTCGTTCGAGCGTATCAATATTCTGTGTGAAACATGTCTTGAGAAGACGTTTGTCGGATAAGAGTTTTACGAAGGAATGTGAGAGTGTGGGTCGGTATTTGCCAGGATAGAGCTCTTTAGCGAGGGCGTAGACTATCAATATACATCCATTAGCGCAAGTAATGGCTGTCGTCTCGGGCGATGCTTACATGGATGAGGGTTCTGCCTGAAGAACTGAATGCTGAAGACAGCCTCTGGATAAGGTAGGTTCAGGCGGGCGAGGTTTGCCTTGACAAATAAGGAAAGTCAGAAAGAGCATAAGAGGGGCCATATTGTGCACTCACGTAGAGACCTGATGCAGACAGAATGAGGTTAGGTGTATGATTGCCGCCCTTCTACAATAACTGACCTGTCTCGGGCGAGCGGAAGTCCGGTATTCCTGCGGCGGTAGACACGCCTACACAACTACTTTCAGCATGGCCCAGTTATAACTAGCGTGTGCAAGTACCTGCACCAAGCTGATCAATCAGCATGAGAACCAAGTTCTTATCTTCACGCGAAGCGGCTTACCATGACAAAGACTTTGCGACACTCCTTGGATTTCATGTACTTCGCCAGACCAAGAACGTCCTTAGACTCGAGAACAGAAGAGCTAGTGTCGCCGCCACTGGACTGAGGACCACCGAGAAGGGACCGAAGCATAGCGTCTATCTTCGAGTCTGGCATCGCACCCTAGGACAGCAGCGATTGTATGAAGTCACCCGGCAATAAGAGACACTGGCGCTATATAAGGTTACAAGGACAATTCGCTGGAGTCAAGGCGACTCGAGAGGACTGTGCGAGAGTCAAGGCCAGCAAGCTACTACTGAGTCGGTGACTGGTGATGATGGAAGCCGAAGGCAAGGAGTGGCGCCAAGTGGGCCGCACAGGGAAGCCATCAGCTAAACCCTAACCTTAACACAATAATGAGCCTCGTTCCGTTCGTCACTGTTCAGCGTCTTGCCTTCGCCACCCATTGACGTCCCGTACGTACCATGTCCACCTCCTATCGTTCTAGAGACTCGACTGGTGATGTAAAGGGACGTGATGGTGATCGCAGAGAACCTCGCCGCGACCGCTACGATGACAGGAAGGATTATTCGAGTCGACGCGACCGCGACCGGAGTAGAGAACGGCCTCGGTACGATGAGCGCAGGGGGGACAGAGATGGACGTGGCGTAGAGCCAAGGAGGGACGAGGGACGCCAACGCGAACGAGATTCCGACCGCCGTGACGGACGACATGACTACGACCGCCGCGATCGCGACCGAGGGTACGAGGACCGCGGCGGAGGCAGCAAGCGTGGCGGACGTGACAGGCAACGATCAGCCTCGCCTCCTTCCGCAAGACCATCTAATCCACGCTCCCCTGCTCCTGCTCGCTCTGCGTCACGCTCTGTACCTCCGGAGGACAAAGCCAAGCCCAATTTTGGTGCATCTGGCCTGCTCGCCGCGGAGACAAATACAGTGCGAAAGTCGGACGGGACTAGCACGCAGTTGAAGTATAACGAGCCACCAGAAGCTCGCAAACCTCTTCAACAGTGGAGGTTGTATGTCTTCAAGGGCGAAGAACAAGTTGGTATGTGCTCAAATCAAATGCCATAGTTTCCTTGAGTTCATAATTATCACAGACTTGCTTCATGTTGCTCGTCAGAGCGCCTACTTATTTGGGCGAGACCACGTCGTCGTGGATATTCCCTTAGACCACCCTTCGTGTTCGAAGCAACACGCCGTCATCCAATGCAAGTCGGGATTCATCCTCCGTGAAGTGCTTATGTGCTAATACCCTATTGTAGACCGTCAAGTGACAGTCAAAGACGAGTTTGGTGCGGCGAAAGCCGTCATAAAGTACGTGGATCTAAGTGTTCACTCACAACACACGAACTTACCGGTATTAGGCCTTACATCATAGACCTTGAGTCGACGAATGGTACGCACGTCAATGACGAGACCATCCCACCTACAAGATTCTTCGAACTTCAGCACAAAGATGGTCAGTCGAAGTTCAACTTTCCCATTGCCCTTTCTGAATCGTCATGCAGTGATCAAGTTCGGTCAATCTGTACGAGAATACGTCTTCTTGCATGATGAAGAGGGTGCTTGAGTCGCTGCCCGTATCCCAACACTGTACACGATATATTCACGGCTGTTGTTCAATGCTGATCAAGGCCTTGGCGCATCATCCGCCCATGTGAATCCTATGGGCTCTGTGATTATACAGCTCGCTAGATACAAGGCGGCCCAACTTTCACGGCAACGGACCGAACTTGAGGTGATACAATATATACATGTCAAATCAAGATGCTGTCTGGACGTTCAAGTATGGTACAATCGTTTGAAGGCCGCAAGCTAGTTGTCCATATTGACATCGCCAGCTCCGTCACCATCCTCGCTTTCCGTCTCGACCTCATCTTCGTCCTCCAACTCGTCGTCTCTCGGATGGTAATGGTCCGTGAACCCAAACTCTTCCTGGTCCCAAAGAATCCCTTGGCGTAAAAGCGGATGAAACTGTTGATGAAACTCCGGGACGTGGATGTCACATTTCTTCAACTTGAGGATGCTGAGCGGAGCTTTGAAGTGAGCGCGGAGTGCCAGGGCGCGATAGAGAGCAGTGAGCGATGTCGTTTCGCCTTCATTGACGTTAAGGGTACGCAGATCAACCAGGGCGAAACAAAGCGTCTGGATTCCCGGAAAGAGAATTTGTTGATCAGGCTCGATGACCAGCGCACGGATGAGCGCCGCGGCCGTATCGCTTTGAGTCGTGACTCTGATGACGTTCCTGCAGGGCATGAACGTATCGCGCCACTCATCCTCAGTGAGGCTTATGTTTTCGATGGAAATGCGTGTGAGATTGGCTGGGGTAGTCGGATAGCGAGAGAATACGTCCGCCAGTAGCTCCATGCCTTTTGAGAGTTCGGGGCTGGACAGGCTGAGCTGAGCTCCGTAGTGCACTGGTTCCTTGCCCCTCGTAGGAGTCAACTGGTCGAGGTTGGGTTTGCGAGTGAAAGCAAACTCGTTAATAGCTTCAGGGGATACAGCGCTGAGAGTTAAAACCGTGCTCTCATTATACCCAATGTTGTCACAGTTGCCGCCCCAATACAGGTCGTGATACTGCTCGATGTCTTCGCGAACGGTTCCAAAATCGTGCGTGTGAAGGCTCGCCGCATCTAAAAGATGCTTGTGCATGGGTTCGAGCGTAGAGGCCGTCTCGGAGATGCGTGACGTGAAGGCCTTAAGGGTCACGGCAGCCGATGAAGAGAGTGTAACGTTCTGGAGGAGTGCGGGTATGTTGCGCACGTCCTTGTCATAAACAACGAGGTTGCAAAGTTTGGGCAAGGAAAGAGGGTCGCCAGAGACACTGGTGACGGGGGCGGGAGGGACCCGCTCACTAGCGTTTGTATCATCGCCCTCATTCTCTGCGGGCGGCTCTGGCAACGGGATTACAGGTAACGCGTTGTGAATCAGGAGATGCTCCAATTCGGTCATGCGTGATAAAGCCTCCAGGAGATCACGCATAGACATGCGTTTGTCTTCAGGAACGTTTGTATAGCTCAAGTAGCGGAGGTGCGGTGCGAAAAGCGGTGATCTTGGCGATAAAAGGAGCATCGATAGATCAAGGGTATGAAGGTGAGAAAGCTCTCCCGCAAAGAGCGTTTGGTCGCCTAAATCAAAGCAAGGGGTGTCCCGAAGTATGTCGTAGAATATCTGAGGGCCCATGCGCAGAATGCGCAGGTTGGGCGCAGGTTGATCGCGGAGTAATGGTAGGTACCAGCCCGTGAGTTTATCCTGCATGATGGTAAGGTCGCTGACGCGCGCGAGTTGCTTGAGAGGCTCTAGAACGAATTCCTTGTAGGAACCCGACACGTAGTTAAGTCGGATGAGCGCGGATTTCGAACGAGCCAGGGTCTCGCGCATCCAACTCGGCGTGTGCAGCGAGATGTCTGCCCAGTACGTTGGAGCCGATAGCGCTACTTCTCGCCATTGGTGACAGACCATGGTGACGGTAATCCAAGAAGGGAGGCGCGAGACCCATAGCGTGCGCCGGTAGCCGTTCAGGACGTCGTCGGACGCAAAGCAAAGGATGCGCAGAAGTATTTCCGGAGGAAGATGGTGGGTGGGCGACATGGCATTCTTCCGGCGCCTCAAGTCTAGAAGCCTGGCTTCGGCTGCAGCCAGTTCGGCATCCACGACCTGAAGGGTATCCACTGGCATCTGGGTCGGTCGTGTAGCGCTACTGGTGAGGGGTGAGTACATCGAGCACAGGTATGACCAAGCAGACTGACTGGTAAATAGGGTGCAAGATGAGTATGTGAGAAGGCTTGGAAAATGCTGGGCTACTGGTAGTAGTTCGTGCTGGTTTGTCTGAGACCTTCGACGCGTCGCGGGGTAGCAACGCGAGCGCGGTAAACGCGTGACGTCATGGACTTGTCGCGCTCACATGACTCAGTTCGTACGCACCATTTAAGCTCATGGAAGACGTTTTGCGTCTTTACGCTCTACAGAACAGGCAGCGGTATATTTTCCGTCGGAGCGACTGCTGAAACAGTGCTTGAGGTTCATGGAAACGTATACGTTCCATAATCGACGCGATGGTCGGGCTGGCGTGAGTCGGTGTTTCCGCCCTTATCAACCTTGGTGCAGGAAATAGGGCGCACCTTTTCGGCTCATGGGTAGAGTCGGTAAGACCGCAACACATCCGAGCTGCGCAGATACAATTCGTAACTAGTCAGAGTGGGAAGCGATGATCAGATATTTACGACATACAGGGCAGTTGCAGCGAAGACCCGCGCCGTCTACGAATGCGTGTTAGGAAAAAGTCAGTCGGTCTGTGATGGAGCACAACGCTATGCACAGGCATTCCTTGACATTGCAACAGGATGATCACAATCTTGTCAGCCGGTAAGTATCATGATGAAGATGGAAGCCATGAAATCGAACGGGTCGAGCAGAGCCTCAACTCACCAAGCGAACACTGCCGATCAGTACCTGAGACGGAACAACTATCCGTAGCACTGACAGTACAGCACCGGTCGTACAACTGGTCCCCGAGCCGGTCGACCTTCGTACCACATGAAATCTTGCTCTCGGTACATTGTTACCGGGTACGTATCGCATACACTAGTGGCCTGCTACCGTTCCGCGCAACATCGGATGTCTGTTTATTGATGATGAAGATGGATACAATATTGCAGTCATACAACCGAGCATTGTTCAACTTCGCCAACCGGGGTTATGTATCTCCCGTCACCCGTCGCCCACGTAGTTCATCTGCACTGTAGCGACTCATGTATGATCGGCAGAGTGGCCGGCACGTTCAGGCTGATGCGTATAGTCAGTGATCTTACCGTACTCGATACGCATAGAAGCAAGGGTAAGACTGACCTTGAGGGCTTGTGAGTATAGTCGGTGAGGCCATGATACATGCGAGTGGCACAAATACATCTACGGAGCTTGTCAGAGAAGTATGCATGCTGATGACTTCTTCGACGTACAGAACGGTCGTTTCAAAAAAGTTCAACATCTGAAATAGTGTCAGCGCGACAGTGATTTCGGCATACATCTGCATGCATGCATGCACGCTCACCATGATTACGCCCGCTACGATATACGTTCGCTCAGAGCACAACTTAATAGTATTTGACGAGCAGACGTACCGTTCAACTTGACAGCTGCTGCAACAACAGCAGGCACTCCGGCAATGACAGCCAGAGCCATCCATACGATCCCCTGTGCTTATATGAATGGGTGTGGCACGGTACCAGGGATGCTTCAGACGTACTTGACGATACAGGTATCGGATAAGACCAGACTCACTCGCCACCTGCGTGCGAAGCAAGCCCACCAGCATAAGCGTGATCAAAGCCAAGTCGGTAATAAGAACTGCGCTGGTGCAAGGTACATGGTTGAAAGACCCAAAAGGTACGCAGCTTCCAGACTGCGGGTCGTAACCTGCACGAAGCTGGCACGGGTTAGGAGACAGCGCTTTGATGAGATGTCTGATCTGGGACCTACGAAAAAGAGACTCCTCATGTTCAGCGCAGAACATGCGACGATGAGGCTATAGGATAGTACAGAGATAATTCTTTTGTGTTCCCAGATAGCGACCCTGGTCAGTTAATGGCAATGAGTCTGGGTTCGAGATAAAAGAGCCGGAGACGTACACACGCAAACCGATGATGAGAGATGCGCCGCTAACCGCTAAGTAACGGCAGATCTGACCCGAATGTTCAATGTCAGTAAAAGTGCATTGGAAGAGCTTTTATAATCCCTCACACTAGTTAATACAAACATGGCCTATGGCTTGAGTTGAGTGACTTTGCAATCAAGGAAGACTCGTGTCATAACAGTTGGCTTACCGTGCAATGGCGCTCGACAGCTCCGCTTTGCGAGGCGAAGACGGCAAACAGCCACACTAGAATCAGCATACGACATCCTGAGTACAGCTAATACACTCATCAACTTTAGCCACAGTTAGACAGCGTGACTATCGCTAACCCAGACAGTCCAAAGGTACTTGCGTCGACCTCTATAGACGCCCCATTCATAGTCAAACGTCCTCGCATATTCCCAGCTGCCATCGTCAGTAAGAGGATGTGTCAATAAGAGAAAGTGTCCGAGTGCACTTGACTATAGGACGTACAGCGCGGCGCCCATGAGGATGAAGAGAAACTTAATGGAGAGAACTGGCAGTATCGTTAAAATAACACAATAAGTTTAAGACACGACGTGACGCACAGCGGCTCCTGTATGATTCGTCCGAGCTGTTCCAGTCCTGCATTTTGATGAATAGCGGTATAAGGGGGTTCGAAAAGGTGCGGGCAGATGCCTCCATATATACTGTGGAAGTTGTCTTAGTCACTGCCCCGATGGCAAAGATTGAGCAACGAACTCTGGCAGCGGTGCTCTGATGTAGGCGTTCATCTGGATGACGAACATGTTTCGTGACGGCTTACCCGGCGTATCATGCGAAAGTAGAGATGTTCATTCTAAATTTATCGCGATGCGGTGAACTTCTGCCTTCTTCAGGTAATGCCCAACATACTGCGCCAGCCATCAGCAGGGAGCGCAGATAACAGCAGTGCTCTGACGAGTACGGTACGTTCTGTCCAACACCATGTGGACGAGTCGGTGCCGGTCGTCGCTCGTAGCTTGACGCGTCGTCCAGAAGAGAGATCGTGTTGTCTAAAATTGGCCTTGGCTTCAATATGCGACGTTCATACTCAAGTCCCAGAACCTTAGTTCCCGATGAGAACAGCTAGGCATCTACGGCGGGGAGTATATCCGTCGGCATTGGAGTCAGTCAGAGTCAGTCGGGTGACAATCCATTGCCATATGATGAGCAGTGCTAGTGGACACGAGAAGAACGCGCGCGCTCAATCTGTCAACGACTAGCCCATGATAAATATGCAGAGAACGGATACGGCTACACGCTTGAGTGTCAGGTTATAGGTATGTGGTGGTGGTGGGTCGTGCCAAGGCGTTCGACGTTGGTGAACTCATCCCCAACGCGCTCACATGACCTGTCCGCAGTCGCGTACTTGGACCGCCTTGGATCCCCAAGCGCCACGTTTCGGACTCCTGACCAAGCGAGGGGGAAGCGGGAACACCAGAACTTCTGGGAACTCCGCATTGAACCACGACGCGGTGCGGCGACGCGGTGCGGAATGAGGCGTTTCAGTGCGGTCTTGGTGATGGAAGAACCGTAAGATTAAATGTGCGAGACGCGAGGCGGCGGGGGTGTAAGAAGTACTGTAGCTGGGCCAGAGTGCCCAAGAGGCGTCTACCGTTGCAGGAAGGTGGTGGTACGCGCGCGCAGGGA
>KV424492.1:0-13783 GCA_001632445.1 Peniophora sp. CONT | reverse complement strand
GAGGCGGGAGTTTTGATCGGCGATCAATCCCGCCCCGCAGCGCCGCGGCGGTCGGTCTGCATTTCGGTGCGTCTCCTCACCTGTGGCCAAGCCGACGCCTTCAGCGCGTATGCAGGCTGGGGCGCTGAGTCCCGCGCATTCGACCGCATACATGGCGCGGAGGCTCAGCGCTCAACGACGCGAGGGCTCCGAGGGACGGGTGACGCCGCGGCGGACTCGGCGTTAGCCGCGCCGCAACCGCATCGTCCGAGGACCGCCAAGCTCAAACAACCGCATCGCGTCGACGACGCGGTGCGGAGTTCCCAGAGTTCTGGGTTCTTTGGTGGGCGCGAAGCCCTAACCAAGCCCTAACCGGTCTGTACAGTATACTTAGTTACGGTTGCCAAAAGCTTATATCCTTCGGAGTCCTTCGTGCCGCCATGCGGGCTTGCTGCGTGTGGGCATTGGCCATCGTTTTAACAATAATCTCAAACATACTATACTGGGACCACGGATGCGATGACATGACCTATATACTTCGGCGTCTCAAAATACAACTGATATACAACACTTGTCCGTTTTTGCGATTATGGTACAAATTGCTACGTGCTACAATGTGAGGTTCTACGAATAGTTGAAGTACTTGCCGAGCCCAAGACTCTTCGCAATGCCCTTCAGGCCCGTCGCGCCGAGCAGACCTGTCAGTAGACCGTCGAGGCCAAGACCAGAGAGCTGCGCATGATGTCAGTATCGTACTTGATCTGGAGGACCACTCTTCACGTACTAGCTTGCCGACGAGGTTCAGTACACCCGCGAGCAATAGACCGACGCCGCCAACGATCTGCGTGAGCGGTTGCCCGAGCGCGTCAAGCAGTGGCCCAAGCTCGTTCTTCGCCTTGGTCAGGCTGTTGATCTTGTTCTTCGCCCAGTCGATCGTGCCGCCAACTTCCTCAATAAGCTAGCGACAGAGATCAGCCATGATACACGGTATGAATACATTCAAAAACGCACAACTTTCAGCGCCGCTGCCAGGCGCTGCTCCTCGGGCGTCGCCTTATGGTCATCCGCGTGCCGTTGTGCGCGGTTAGAGAGGCGACTATCGGGGTCAGCGCCCTTGATGGAACCGTTGGCTTCGTAGAGGATCTTCTCCGATTGCTCGATGAGTGGCTTGACGGCCTTGATCAGCTCGTCCTCGTTGCGATCCTCCTCCTTCTGATCGAAGAAGTGCTCGATATTCTAGAGAGATATAAGTCACTGGACAACGGAGACGCGATATACTTCCTGACCTGGCGAATCATCTTCGTGAGCGGCACAACGCGCTTGTTCGCTGCGGACCGGCAGACTCGTTAGCAGGATCCCGCATGAACAAGACGGGTCTACGAACCGTCTTCGATGACCCTAGCTAACCTCTCCGCGAGCTCGTTGTCGGCCTTAACCTGTTCCTCGTCACGGTTCTCCGTCGCCTCGCTGTCGGCGTAAGCAAACGAGCGGCCGGGTGTCTGCGCCTGAGGGCGCTGCTCAGTGCGGTCATCGCCAAGTTGAATGTCGGACATGATTGATGGTAGTGGATGTGAATGTGTCGTGCGTGTGCGAGATAGGTAGGTAGAGAGACGCCAGAATCGTCAGCAGTGAACTTATACCCTCTTCTGCGCCCAGCCTCGTGGGGCAGATGTCATCGCAGGGCAACCTCTAACTCCATGGTCCGTGGGATGGAGGAGTCGCGTTCCAATACCATACTTGAGCAAGTCGAAGTAGACGCCTTCCTTGTGCAGAGTGAGATCATCGCCAAGCATCGTCCAAACGCCCATATATAAGGATCGAAGACAGCGCGTATGGAGGGACATACGAAGAGCGCATAGTATAGCAGAACAAAGCTTATAGAGCATCTTCAATATCTCGACATCGGTGAATATCTATCCCAGCGGCCCGCCCTTCTGCGTAGCGGAGCTGCGCCCTGCAACTCCACTGGCACTCAACAAGGCACCAGCTGTGCATGGCGCACGCCCCTGGAGACAGGCGCCACGACGGCCACCGAGAGAGATGACGTGAGCCAGGGACGAGGAGGAAGGCGGGAAGGCACGACTCCTCAGTAAACGAGCAGACTCGGAGGTGCATATGACAGCACAAGAAGTGTCCGACTCCGTGCCAAACTCAGTGTAAACTGACGTGTATGACGAGCGTGTCCGATAAGGCATATACTAGTAGTAGTTGCTCTTTACATAGAATCACATTCGACAATGGCTAACGCGCTGACGAGTTGCTGACGACGAGGGTGCGCGTGCACGCAGAAAGCAACCGCCGATACCCGCATCCTCAGAAATGGGTCCTTATGGGTGCACATCAGCTCCGGCGCCGCGGCGCGCGACGCGGTCGGCGCGAGCACTTGCTCCTGACGTCCATCACTTCAACAGTCGTGCTCAGAAGTCTATGCAGTCTGCCGATGAACTCTCGCGTGATTATTGGGAACGATAATTCTGCGCTATCATCGGTACCTGAGCTCCGAGCCATCGTGGCGACTGCCAGTACCAGCTCGAAGGTTGTGTGACTACGCATTCACAGTATTGAGATGTTCTCCGTTCCGTCGGACAGCAGATGACAATTAGCACTGTGATCTACTCTGATGGCATACACCTGGCGACCAGCTATTTCGAGTCATTTAGGAGAGATACCGTTACCTGATTTGACGCCGACTTTTCGTTAATGAAGTTGTGTGTACACATTGCCGTGTTTGTCTGCATTAAGCATACTCTGCGTTAACCTCTGTTCCGCGCCTCTAGAATTTGACTACATATCTCCCACCTGTGCTATCTGAGCTTGTTGGAATTGATATTCAAGGGGCGCGTGCGGTGCAAGCACTGGACATCGCAAAGTTCTGATAATTGCTCCCAAATGAGTTGCGTCCTACCGACATAAGTTGCTTCACTGGTACCTTGCATTCTCCGCTCCGTAAAATACGTACTGACGATGAGATATCTCTGCGCGTACTCTACGCGCAGACTTATCGATCTGCGAAAAGGTTGCTGGTGGACGTTCCCCTGTCCCATGGACCCCTGTGCGCATATCCGAGTCACCCTTGCGCTGATTCGGATACTCAGTCTCGGAAAGGCCTGCGCGGGTACTATAGGAGCTCCTCGACCGGTATATAACCTCACCGCTCAGCGCAATAACACTCCATCATTCCAAAACATCTCATTCAACCAACCGCACGCCTTCAACTTTCTTCATCTACCCCATTCGCTATGTTCTCCACCAAACTTGTTCTCTTCGTCTGCATGGCCGTTGCTGGTTCTTCGGTCAATGCTTTGCCGAACCCGTACGTCTTCCTCGTCGTTTCCATCTGGTATGCGTACTGATAGGCTCGCAGCTACAAGCGTGACACTGCGACTCCCGCCCTGGCGGCGCGTGAGCCTCAGTTCTCCGTCAACATCCCCAACAACATTCCCGTCTCTGGATCATTCCCGAACGGTATCACTATCACCCCCGGAACACCCTCTGGCAGCATTGTCACTGGCGCTCGCAACTCTACCCTCTTCGGTCAATTCGGCTTCAAGCGCGACGACGCGACGCCTGCTCTTGCCGCCAGGGAGCCCCAGTTTTCTGTGAACATCCCAAACAACATCCCCGTCTCTGGCGCATTCCCGAACGGTATCACCATCACGCCCGGAACTCCCTCTGGTAGCATCGTGACGGGCGCTCGCAACTCTACCCTCTTCGGCCAGTTCGGCTTCAAGCGCGACGACGCGACGCCCGTCCTGGCAGCGCGCGAACCTCAGTTCAGCGTGAACATCCCGAACAACATCCCCGTCAGCGGTAACTTCCCGAACGGCATCAACATCACGCCCGGTACACCCTCTGGCAGTATCGTAACGAGCACTCGCAACGGCACATTCCCATTCAACCTCTTCGGGCGTGACGATGAGTCGGACGACCCTCGTCTGGCCCTTTCGCCTGTCTTCCAAATCGCACCGGAAGACAAGGTCCTTGCAGCGCTCCCGAATCCCGCAACACCTACGCTCGACGCCCGCGCACCTCAATTCAGCGTTAACATTCCCAACACCATTCCCGTTTCTGGGAGCTTCCCCAATGGTATCAATATCGCGCCTGGGACGCCGAGTGGGAGTATTGTTACGAGCGAGACTCGGAACGGGACGTTCCCTTTTAACTTGTTTGGTCGTGATGAGTGATTTGCCTGGCGGGATTAGTCGATGAGAATATACCTCCTGTAGCATAGCAAAAACAAGAATACCCACTGTATACTAGTGTAGTAGCTCCTACGACCCAAAAACTTATGGCGCAAAGCCCATCATGCACTCCACATCCTATGCGTACCGCGTTGAAGCCCAGTGTGAACTCGGAACGGGACAAAGGGTAGTACATTTCGGCAGTGTATTCGTACCAGTTAGAATAATCACAGTAGGAGCAAAGAGTTGAGAGCAACGAAATCAGCAAGTTGGAGTAACAGGTATATGTGGCAACCTTTCGAAGGTTGCGAGGTGGGGGGTCATAGCAAGGGGTCATGAAAGGTCGTAAAGTAGAATCAAGTAGAAAAAAAACAGATATGATCAGCGTACATTCTTCAAACACTCGAGTCTCAAGACACAATGTTCGGCATGTCAAACCAGATAGACTCGGTACATCCTCCAAATCAGCCCACTCTCCCCAGCACCTCCCCGTCATGCTAAAGTGGCTTCACCGCGGCACCTCCTGATCGAAGAACTTTGCCATATCCCTGACCTTCGCCCTCGGCTTTCCAGCGACGACCGTAGGCGCCGTCGCCTTGCGTATCTTGGTCCTTTCCTCTCGTTCCTGCGCCCGAACCTTGTACGGGTCCACGAACGTCCCTGTACACGCAACAAATCGATTAGAATTGTAAAAAAGCAACCAATGAACTGGAATTGGGGGCTTACCGCTCGCACTGCTCGCCGTACTAGGCACGTCGTCCGGACTTGCGCTCCTGGCACTCGCCACGCTCCGACTCCGTATCCTCAACGGCGTAACGCTCGAGCCAAGCGGCATCATACTAACTGGCCTAGCCCTCCCCTGTCTCCCTCCAGCGCTCGGACTCTCCTGTACCTCCTCCCTCTCCTTAACGAACGATCCCCCAACAGACCGTTCCCTCTCCCTCCCCCCAGGCCTTCCCGTCCCATTCCCAGCTCCAGGTAGATATCTCCGTCCAGAAGACTTGCCGATCGTCTCTTCCGCATCATCTTCATCTTCGGATGTCATACCCGCCGGCGAATCGCTCCTCGGTAACGTCGCAGGCGTAGAATCAGGTGAACTCTTCAGCGCGACCGTGTACCTCTTCCTAGGCGTCGGACTGACGCTCTCGCCCCTCTGCGCCCCCATAGGAGAACTGAAATTTGTGGGCGGACTCATGGCCCTAGCGTACACTCCAGAAGTCAAAGACGAGCTCGAATCGCGGTGGGTGAGTGGAGGGAGACCGGCGATGCCTGGTGGTGATGAGGGAGGGGATAAGGCGGAGATGGGAGCGTAGTCGCCTGTTGGATAGGGAAGACGGGATTTGGGAGGTTCGCGCTGCGCTGTGGGCGGGACGAATGGTGGGGAGAGGCTCGCTGTGCGACTGTGTGTTTGAGAAGCTACACGGCGGGGTGTACTCTGGCTTTGGTTCTGACTGGGGCTTCGTTGATGGGAGGGTGATTGGGTGAGGGCGCTGTAGGGAGAAGGGAGAGAGGAAGGCGCGGGTTGAGGTTGGGCGAAAGAGGAGGACGTGGGCGGTGCGGCGGACATGGCGGGTGAAGCGCGCGATGGACCGTTGGAGAGATTGGCAGGCTGAGTCGCGAGCCTGGCCATTTCCCTGCCCAGCTCGCCGATCCTGCCTTGGAGCTCTGCCATTTCCTCCCTCACACCCTCCAGCGCCTCGTTCGCCGCATTATCGTCCTTGTGCGAAGTAGCAGATCCATTGAGTGAACTGGCAGTGCGCTCGTGCTCGCGATCAACGAGCCATCTCTCCACATCCCCCATCCTCTCTTCTAGAGCGCGCACGTGTGAGACGGTCCACCGCTCAAGCTTCTCGAATCGACGTGCGACGGCCAAGAGCGTGCCGGGCGTGTCGAGCGTACCCTGGGGCGTGAACTGCGCATAGAGCGGCGGCGGCTCGCGTTCGCGGCTTTTGCCAGCCGGACTGGGCGCAAGAGATGCAGGCAAGCTCGCTATTGATCGCTGCACGCTCAGCGCGGGACTGCTCTGGTTCGATCCTGCCGCTCGTTCGGCAGTGGGCCTGCGCGGGGGTGTCAAGGGCGCGAACGCGGGATCGTTGACGTCTGCGGGTGCACCGGGCCAGTCGTTTGATTTCTTACGCTCGCGTTCTTTGCCCTTTCCTTTCTCTCTTTCCTTCTTCGCCGCCTTTTCTCGCTCTTTCGACTCGAGGATGATCTGTTGTGCGGGCGTGAGAGGTTCCTTCGGTTCCTTCGTCGGCGTCAATCGCTGTTTAGCTGCGTCCCACCAGCCGGGCGTGCCGCTCTTGCGTCGTTCGGATTTGGAGTTTGGAGAGTCGCCGGGCGAGGATTCGAAGATGGGTTGTGGCGGCGGGAGCGTCTGCGATCGATTGGGCGGGTTAAGCATCCCCAGCACGCGTTCCTCCATCGCCCGTCGCTCAGCAGCCTCAGCCATCAATATCCTCTCCGCCTCTTTCCTACTCCTGTCCCTCTCCCTTTCAGCCTCGGCTTCCAGCTCGGCGTCGCTGGGCAGGTGCGTGGACGACGAGGCGGGAGACATCAGATTGCTGAATCCGAGTCGTTGGGTGAAGGAGGATGCCATTTGTTGGAACGAGGCAGAGGAACCGGCTGGGGAGGCCGGACGTTGAGAGGCGCCCCATGGATCGTCGGTCGAAGGTCCTTCGTCGGAGAACGAGTCGTCGGCGGGGGAAAACGAGTTGCGCAATGGAGAGGGCGAGCGGCGGGTCGATTCGTGGCCGTATACCGGTTCTGGCTATTAGTAGATTATAAGTAAAGATGACTGCGGATGTAGCGCTTGGTTATCTCCAGATGTCACTCACAATGTCGATCGCGGACGGAGGAGGCGCAGGTGACGGTTTCCGTCTCGGCGTCTGTGCACCCCGCGGCGGTGCGAGGTTATGCGACGAGCTTGCCTGCATCATTCTAACAAAGCCCTCTTGCTCAGGGTTTATCGCAGGATCGGGGTCGTCGTAGTCGAGATCAAAGACGAACCGGCGGAGAACGTGACCCACGCGGCATCAGCACTCGGACTTCCGAAATGGGACTATAGCGTGACAGCGAAGCTTCTTCCACCTCGACCTTGACGACGACATGGAAGGCCTCAACACCGCCCTCGGCAGTCTCGAGCATGCATTCTACAAGCTCCCCGGCTCGCACGTCATCGCCCGTTATGTGAGGAGCAGTCACCAGAACGACCCGGGCCGCACCGTTCTCGAGTTGCTGCTCTTCCTCTTCCTCGTCAGGACCGTTCTGCAGTCCCGGACTCGCGCGGGTGACGCGGAGAGGCACTTCATCAAGTTCTCAGAGAAGGTACACCATACTCATCCTCGCTGAAAAATATACAAAATTCTAAAGTACAGTACAGGAAATCGACGAGCTCGTGGACGACTGGCAACCGGAACCCCTCGGCGCGCCCTTGACCGAATCCGAACAATCCGACCTCTCCTCCGTCCAAGTCGTCCTCGGCTCCAACGGCCCCAAACCCCGTCTCGCCTCTCACCCTTCCAAACCCGTCATCAACTTTGCCTCCTTCAACTTTACCGGTCTAGCGGGCGACGAACGCGTGCGCGAACGCGCCATCGATATCTTACACAAGTATGGTTTGGGCTCGTGTGGACCGCCGGGGTTTTACGGTACTTTCGACGTGCATCTTGATTTGGAAAGGGATATTGCGGATTTCTTGGGGACGGAGAGCGCGATTGTTTATTCGCAGGCTTACTCGGCCGTCGCGAGCGTTATCACGGCTTTTGCGAAACGACACGACGTGATCGTAGCGGACAGAGGCGTAGGATTCGCCATTCAGCAAGCTTTGAAAGTGTCGAGGTCCACGGTTAGATGGTACGATCATAACGACTATCATTCGCTCGAACAGGTTCTCGAACATGTCGACAAGGAACATCGCAAACGCAAGGGACCGCTTACCAGGAGGTTCATCGTCACGGAGGGAATGTTCGAAAGGGACGGACAGATCGCGGATTTACCGAGGATTGTTGAGCTTAAGAACAAGTATAAGTTCAGGCTTATACTCGACGAGTCTCTGTCGTTTGGGACCTTGGGACGTACGGGACGAGGATTGACGGAACTGTATAACGTCCCCGCGCCCGAAGTCGATATCTTCATTGGCTCGCTCGCAGCGGGTCTTAACGCAGCGGGAGGCTTCTGCGCCGGTTCACGCGTCGTCACGGAACATCAACGTATAAACGGTACCTCGTTCGTCTATTCTGCCGCCATGCCCGCTTTACTCGCCGCGGGCGCCAGCACGGGAATGACCGTTCTGAGGGAGACCCCGAGTTTGTTGGCGGTGTTGCAGGAGAACGTTCATGCTGTTCGCGCGGTGTTGGATAAGAGCGACGTCCTAGAGATCCCATCTCATCCCGCCGCACCGATCATCACTCTACACATCAAACCCACATCCGCCTCGTCCCTCTCCCCCTCAGCCGTACCACCTTCTTCGTCCGGTAAACACTCCAATCCGACACATATCTTACCCGCGCACGCTCCGGTCTACGATATCGAGAAGGAAGAGAGTTTGTTGCAGGAGATCGTGGATGAGTGTTTGAGTCAGGGCGTATGGTTGAGTAGGGCGAAGAGGTTGAAGAACGAGGATTCGCCTGCGAGGCCTAGTTTGAGGGTTTGCGTTAGTGGGGCTTTGGCGAAGAAGGAGGCGGAGAGAGCGGCGGGGGTCGTCAAGGCTGTTGCTAGTAAGGTGTTGGGCAAGAAGCGGTAGAGAGCGGGCTGGTGGGAGGTGGATTTTAGAGCATTGCTAGCTGCTGTTGCTGTTTTCTTTGTTTGTCTGAGGTATATATGGTCTGTTAATGGTGTATAGACGGCGCTTATGCGCATTTGTTGATATGGTATTTCAACCTTAAAGACTGTATTGTCGATGGCAAGGCCACTCGCTACCTGAACGCGGAGATAGGCCGCATAGCGCAAGATGAAAAGAAGATGATAGCATTGCTAGTATACACGATTGTTTTGGGGTATCATTATGAACAAAATCCTAAAAATACAGACACCATCCTCTACTCATCGCGCCCGAACAAGTTGAACGGGAAGGTCGAGTTCCTCGTGCTGGTAACGATGCTGCCAGAAGGAGTCTGGGGCGTGATGTTGATACCGTTCGGGAAGTTGCCAGAGACAGGGATGTTGTTGGGAATGTTGACGCTGAACTGGGGCTCGCGGGCAGCGAGCGCGGGTGTCGCGTCCTCGCGCTTGAAGCCAAACTGTCCGAAGAGCGTCGAGTTGCGGTTGCCAGTGACGATGCTACCCGAGGGAGTCTGAGGCGTGACGGTGATGCCGTTGCGGAATGATCCAGAGACGGGAATGTTGTTGGGGATGTTCACTGAGAACTGAGGTTCACGAGCAGCGAGAGCAGGCGTCGCGTCTTCCCGCTTGAACCCAAACTGGCCGAAGAGAGTAGAGTTGCGAGCGCCTGTCACGATGCTGCCAGAGGGCGTGCCCGGCGTGATTGTGATGCCGTTCGGGAATGATCCAGAGACAGGGATGTCGTTGAGGATGTTGACAGAGAACTGGGGTTCACGAGCAGCCAGGACAGGCGTCGCCTCGTCGCGCCCGAAGAGGTTGAACGGGAATGTGCCGTTGCGAGTGCTCGTCACAATGCTGCCTGAGGGAGTGCCGGGCGTGATGTTGATACCGTTCGGGAAGCTACCGCTAACGGGGATGTTGTTCGGGATGTTGACAGAGAACTGTGGCTCGCGAGCAGCCAGTGCAGGCGTTGCGTCGTCGCGCTTGAAGCCGAATTGACCGAAGAGGGTGGAGTTGCGAGCGCCTGTGACGATGCTGCCAGAGGGCGTTCCGGGCGTGATGGTGATGCCGTTGGGAAATGCGCCAGAGACAGGTATGTTGTTTGGGATGTTGACAGAGAACTGAGGCTCGCGCGCCACCAGGGCGGGAGTAGCAGTGTCACGCTTGTAGCTGTGGAACAGACGTCAGCATCGAGATCAGCTTGTGAGTGTGAAGAGCGACATACAGGTTAGGCGCAGCGGCTACCGAAGAACCAGCGATAGCCATAGAGACGAAGAGAATGAACTTGGTGGAGAACATGACGATTGCAGTGGATGAATGGGTAGAAGTGTTGGTTGGCTGAAGGTGATGATTGTGATGATGGAAGGGAGGTGCATTGCATGGTGAGGTTATATAGTCGTCGCAGTACTCCTATGGTATGCTCGTATGCTCTTTCCGAAACCAGACATCCGAAACAACAGTGAGAGGGAGACTCGGATGTGCGCACAGGGGTCCACGGACAGGGGACACTTCGTTGGACATTCAGCGGATTATAATTTGCGCTCACCATGAACATAAAAAGAGTACGATACGCATGCAATGCCGCCATGTTCATCATATCTCAGTAGACATTCAATGAAGTAGGACGGATGGCGACCAAAACGCGAGAGAGTAAGGGAAACAACTTTCACTGTGTGGTCGTTTCGGATACATAACTGTCTCGGAAAGTTAAAGCTGTATACGAAGAGTTAAGTGTATATTCTTGCAGAGAGCATGATGTAGCATTGAAGCACTGTTCGTGAAATACGAGACCATGAAGGCTCGAGATGAGTCGAAATCGCAGGCGCGAACGCGTGTTGACGCGCGTGGACGCCTATTTGCCCCCGTGTGCTGCGGTTGAGTTCTTGAAGCGTCATCAGCGCGAGTCAGCTCGGACCTTGATCTTCTCCTCCATGGCGCCTGCACCGGTTCTGCGTTGGTTCTGCGTATATACTTAGCCACGTAGCTCTTCGGCGGGCGAATGAAGCGTGCAGAGAGAATAGGATTAAACATACGGAAAACCGCATCGGCGGTTCTGCATCCCCGAGCACAACCCGAGCGTCTCTTGAATGAGCTGCTGACGATCTTACTCGGGATTCCATGAACGGGCCTGGCTTGATTTCGGATACCCGTGCATAACTCTTATATGAATGGTTGCTTTCCCCTGCGAGTTATGGATACGTACCCTGACACGCTGTGCAACATCGAATCGTCATGTCTTCTCTTGACCACCTTGAACTTGGCTTGGCCGATCTACTAGCAACGCCGCATCTCGGGCTGAAGATCGCAGGGACTATAACTGGCGGCATTTCGCTCTACATAGTATACCTTGTATACCAACACTTTAAATGGCCCGCATACACTCTGCCCGGGCCGCCGTTACGAAGTATCCTCCATGGTAGCGCTCCTCCGTCCGCACGCCCCGACCCCGCTGCCTTGTACCTGCACGAGGGTTGGTTCAAGCAGTACGGCCCGACCATCCGTCACTGGGATACTCTCTTGAGACCTGGCATCATCACCGTGGATCCTACTGCTCTGAGGCACATGCTGAATAGCTCGGCGTACGAGAAGGGGCAGGAGTTGAAGCACTTGCTCGGCGATATCCTCGGTGAAGGTACACACTCAGCTTCACTTCTGCGACTGACATACTAAATTGAGAGCTTCAGGTCTTCTTTTCGTAGAGGGCGCTGAGCACAAGAGACAACGTCGAGTAATGGTACACAGCTCATCTCCACCCGCTCGAACCCAAGCTAATACACTACGACAGAACCCTGCCTTCGGCCCGCTTCAAGTGAAAGGTTTCACGGAGACATTCCTTCGCAAATCACTTGAGATGCGGGATTTATGGTTGGACCTTTGCGGCCGCAACGCGACGCGGGAGGACGGTTACTTGCGTATCGACGCGTTTGCTTGGTTGAACAAGGTCACGCTGGACATCATAGGGCTTGCCGGTAAGGCCCCGATTACTGCATGATATGAAGGGGAAGCTGATTCATGTATAGGCTTTGACTACGACATCGATTCGCTGCATGCGCCAGACGAGTCCCCGAACGAACTTACCGGAGCCGTCCGCACGTTGTTCTCCTTCGACATCGGAGTAGGCGCGATGCTGCAATTATTACTTCCGGGTGCTCGTCATATCGTAAATTCATATGTGTCAGTGTGTAGCAAGACGGCTGACATGTGCCTTCAAGCCTACGAAACGCGTACGCGAGCAGGCCAAGGCGCAGAAACTTCTCACGGACATCGGCATGCGTCTCATCGCCTCGAAGAAGGCAGCGATCCTACGCGAGACATCTTTCTTTGCTTCGTCCGGGGTAGAGAAGAAGGATATACAGGGATCAGACTTGTTGACGCTGTTGTTGAGGGCGAACATAGCGAGCGATTTGCCCGAGAGCGCGAGGATGAGTGACAAGGACATCGTCAGTCAGGTGCCGACGTTTTTGATTGCTGGGGTGCGTCTTCTGTTTCATTGGCGATGCGATTTAGGCTGACGATGGATGTTTCGTAGCATGAGAGTGAGCGCTTGATGTGTTGTGGACACCAATGGAATGTATACTGATCGCGGTGTTCAACTCATCCAGCAACTAGGTATACTTGATGCCTTACCCCTGGTGGAATCTTCGCTGACAACTCAACAGCACGGCGGTAACATGGGGTCTGTATGCCATGGCCTGTGACATCAGGGTGCAGCAGAAGCTGCGCGAGGAGCTGTCGACGGTATCCACCGACACACCTACCGACACTGAACTGAACCAGCTCCCCTACCTCGACGCCGTCGTGAGGGAGATACTACGTGTGTATGCACCGGTATACATTACAGATCGGACTGCGATCAAGGACGATATCGTTCCGCTGAAGACGCCCGTCGTGGGGAGGGATGGAGTCTTGAGGACGGAGATTCAGTACGTGCTCGCAGTAGAGATTGGTGAGGTAGAAGATGCTGATTGGATATTAGTGTGTCGAAGGGCGACAGGATTAATTTTCCTATCCAGATTATCAATCGTCGGGAGGAGTATTGGGGTGAGGATGCGCATCAATTCCGGTACGTCGTCTCGGAAGGCCAAGACGCTTTGTGTATCCCGTTTGCTGATGTACGGTATGTAGTCCCGAGCGCTGGTCGCGGCTGCCGGATACCGTCAAAGACCTCCCGGGCGTGTGGTCCAATATGCTCACGTTCTTTGGCGGCGCGCACGCTTGTATTGGCTATCGTTTTTCCATCGCTGAGTGAGTGCTACTGAAAGCTCCTCGAATCGGAGCGTTTCACTGACGCATGACTTCACCCCAGGATGAAAGCCATACTCTTCACTATCGTACGCTCCTTTGAGTTCGAGCTACCGATCGCGCCGATGGACGTCACCCGCAAGACGATGATTGTCGGACGGCCCTTGCTAACGACTGACCCTGCTGCCGGCAATCAGCTACCGCTACTTATTCGGCCCGTCAGCGCGTAGTACGGTTGCCTGATAGTCCGAGGCCGAACTGGCCCTTGGCTGTGTCAGTCAGTGTACAACTGTGCTCTGTATAAGTTTGCTAGCAGTGCTTACGTACTTGGTATGATAAAGTTTTATTGGCTTACTATAAGCCTCAGGTCCCTCGAGACTAAGGCGACGCTGTGTCGCGCATAACTCCGAAGCAGAAAGGCGAGATATCGATCTTGTTACAGTGTTCCTTTGGTCGTTCTTGCCAATGAAGACAAATGTGCACGTTCAACACGCAGTTAAAAGAGGTATAGGAAGACTGGTGATCAATGATTCTGGACATAGTTTATCATACACAATAGATTTGCTTCTTCATGTACAGGTGCAGGGTATAATCCAAGCTAC